>NQLW01000026.1:219633-234205 GCA_002312845.1 Kalanchoe fedtschenkoi | reverse complement strand
CGGGGTCTCCCATATTCCCGATTAGCTGCTGATATCTTCTGTGCATGGCGAACTATATCTTGTCTTATAGAAGATGACCAATCATTCAAGGGACCTGAAAATTTTTCATTCTGTTTTGAACCCTTTGCCAGTGGAGAATCACGGCGATCGGTAGACATAGTAGTCCTAGCTGCAACCAAACTAGAAAGCATAGAAAGATCGGCTTTAATTAACGACAAAGGATCATCAACTTTGTCCTCCGACTTTATCCTTCCCAGTGGACCAGAACGAAAGCCTTTATCACGTCGTGGAAACGTCACATCGTTTGCAGATTCTAATCTCTCCATACTCGTTCGAGTGTGACTATTTGGAAGGCCCGAATCAAAGCCCTCCTTTCGATGCTCGTTTGTCACATATGCACTTCTTGGATTGGAATCGCCACGCTTTTTCTGATCAAAGTCAGCAATCAAATACTCATGCAAGAACTCAAGGAGAAAAACTCAATAAAAAAAATGCTCATGCTAGATCAATTTATTTTGGAGAATGCAAGCTATAGTTGCACAAAGCTAAAACACAATACATCAGAAAAAGTTGTATCGAACACACCTGATTCAATATGGCAGCCTCAGTATTATTTTTATTTGGTGCAGCAGCAGCTTGAGATTCTTTATGCCTTCTCTTTTCCAATTCAGGCCTGTGATTCATGATGCCAGCTTCTTTTCTCCTGCAGAGTTATTTCATTTTTTATCTCAGTGAGTTTTTATTTGCCATGACAAAATCATGTTGTGAAGAAGTGTGAAATGAGTTTTTCTCAGAAGATGGCAACGCTTCAGCCACTTCCTTTATTAAAAAGTGGCTTCCTAAACAGGGATTTTATATCTTAGAGTTTACTGCACAAGATACTTGGACAATGCTATAGATGTATACTGGTTAGATGGTTTATAGTCCACAAATGAAAAAGTAAAAAGGGTACCCTCTGGCTTCCTGTTCCCTTAGTTTTGCATCCCTTTCTTTGCTTGGTTGATACTTAGGTAAGTCTGAAGGATCACAGGCATGAGGTTCCACACTGAAATACTATTATAAAGAAGAGAAATTTTTAATTATCATGCAATCGACCCCAACAGTATTTGTAAACAGTGACGAAGTCAAATGCATAACAATCACAGCTTGATTTCTTGTATACCTCGCTCTTGAGAGCACGAGCTGCAGTACCTCGAGCTGCTGGATCCAGAGAAAGTAATGTCTCCATAAGTCTTATTGCAGGGCCGGGAAAATCTTTAAATGTTTCTGCAATGCACCGTCTATATTGCTCTCGAGGCTTGAAAATTGCTGCGTTAGGAAGCTTTGATTTCCTCCATAAGTCCTCCGAAGGTGACCCACAGAGCTTGAAAATCTTGTGGAGTTGCTCAACCTGCAATATCAAAATTCACAATTTGTAGGTCAAACACTTATATGTGAAGTGTTACAATAAACTAATTGCTTATAATGTTTAGCATGATACCCAAAAATGTAATATTGTCTGAAGGAAACAAAAACTTCATGGAAGTCTTGTCTTATTAGCTAGTAATAAGCAAACATCTCAAATGATTTGAATTCCAACAGGACCCTGAAACTAAAGTCCATAAGGTAAAATAATTGCACAGCAGAATGAGATACCTCTGTTTTTCCTGGCATTATAGGGCTCCCGTAGTAAAGCTCTCCGAGTATGCATCCGACACTCCACAAGTCAACTCCAACTCCATAATGCGTGGCTCCTAAAATCAGCTCTAATGGCCGATACCATAATGTCACGACATGGCTTGTCATTTGAACTTTACGATGCGGATTGAAAAAACTTGCCAGGCCAAAATCAGCAATCTTCAAAATTCCATTGTTGTCAATTAGAAGATTTGATCCCTTTATGTCCCGATGCAGAATTCCGTGACTATGACAATAATCAAGGCCACTTAAAAGTTGTTGCAGATAACATTTGACCTAAAAGGCATACAAATTGTTATTTGGTAAATGTATGACTCATAGCTCATGCATACACATACACAATGGTGTCCAGCAAGAACAAGAGGCAAACCTGTGGTTCTGTAAACTTGATGCTAGGTGAGGATGCCAGTCCAGTAAGGTCATGCTCCATATACTCGAAAATGAGGTACATGCTTGAAGATTTTTCAGACGCTATCAACCCCTCCAGCTTTATTATGTTGGGATGTTCAAGTCTACGCAAAAGAATGATTTCCCTAGCCATAAATTTGACGCTTTCAGGATCTTGATTATCAAAGCGTACTCGTTTCAGTGCAACAATTTTTCCGTTAATAGTATCTCGAGCCTTATAGACATTACTATAAGTTCCCTGCCCAATCTGCAACATTAAATAATCATCAAGTAAATGGAGTCGATAAAAAACTGCTAAACTTTGTTTCCACTGGCATTAAAGGGAAGTTACTACAAATTTAGAAAGAAAAAGAACCATTTAGAGAAAGTATGAAGAGGCTCCAATGCCTATCCGACTATTTTTTTTTAACTTCGATCAAATTAAAGGTTTACAAAAATAGTAATTGCTAATAAAATTCAATCTACTAATCCAAACGGTTGCCAGTCGACACAACAACAAAAGTAGATGCTAGTTAACCACAAAGCTGGTTTAAGGACAACATTGCCTCTCATAAGCTACTGTAACTCATAAATGCAAGATCAATATTTCTTTTGTCAGAATTCACAAGTAGTGAAATGGATGGATGACATACTTTAGCTATCCTTTCAAATGTATCTGCACGTCGCGGTACCCATCCTCTGACAGCTTCACTAGCTACCGACAGAAGCCATGAGGGCCACCTAGGTGCATCCTCATCCCAGTGCAAAGCCTTAGGTATGCTACCTG
Organism: Kalanchoe fedtschenkoi; assembly: GCA_002312845.1. Classification (NCBI taxonomy): domain Eukaryota; kingdom Viridiplantae; phylum Streptophyta; class Magnoliopsida; order Saxifragales; family Crassulaceae; genus Kalanchoe; species Kalanchoe fedtschenkoi. The sequence continues at coordinate 231,354 of NQLW01000026.1, read as the reverse complement.
TGGCACCATACTGAGCGCTAACAGCTCCCTCCTCTTCTCTCCTCTTCCTCTCATCTATTAACCTCTTCGATGATCCATGCCTCTTTTCAATCGACCTACCATCCCTGGTATCCGCTACATCTTTAACCACAACCCCTTCCTCCTTTTTCAAAGAATTTGGCCCAGAATATTGTTTTTCAAGCAACCCTCTACTAGTCAGCCCATCCTCAGGTCTCTCTGGGGTACCTTTAGTAGATGAAGCCTTAACGCACGCCCCTCCCATTTGCCAACACAAAAAATAACAAGTCTTATCCTCAAACCATCACATCCACATCCACATTCCCAATCATTACCAAATTCACCATAAAATCCATCTCCTCACCTTCTAAGCCATTACCCAAAAGAACACAAAATTACGATCAACTGAATCTGAATTCCAACACAAGAAGCCCTTCCAAGTCCAACAACCACAAAAATAAATGCACTAATCCAACACTCCCTCGCAGCCACTCACACCACCACAAATCAATTCTTTTCAATCCATTCACACCCGATGACCCAATGCAGCAAGAAATAACAAATCCCGATCACATCCTGGTAAACACACAATTCCGGAAAAAAGCTAGGTTTCCGCCATTGCGCAGTTCCGAAGCTACTTACCCGAGGCAAGCTGCGATCGGTCACTGAGCCCGCATTAGATTGAAACCGCGGCGTGTTCAAATCGAATCGACGGCGAATTCCACCAGCGAGCAACGGAAATCGACAGTTGGGATTCTCTGAATCTTCTTGCGCACTCTCACTCTCGATCTCTTACTGAATCCGAACAGTTTGTTTTTCCACCTTCCCTTTCTTGTTTTTTTCCTTTTTTTTATTTTTTGGGTAGTTGATTGGGGCGTGTTTGGAAAGGTTTAATACAATGCTTTGGGAAAAACAATACGCAAAAGCAAAGATCAAACACGTCATTAAAGAGGATAGCCAAAAGACGCGGAAGGCTTGACTTGGTTTCAAGGGGGGCTAACTGCCCATCCTGACCGTTGATTTTCCTTCCTTAAATCTAAAGCGTAGTTTTTTTAGATATTATTATAAATCAAAATCCCAAGTTAAATGGCAGCCATCTGCAATAATTTTATTTTTAAGTTTAAATGCCATGTTTCATACGTATGATCTAAATGGTGTGATTATTTTAGTGGCTAGACACTAATTTAATTAAGACAGTAACTAATCAAGAGTCAGCACTACATTGTTTTTATTAAATGTATTTAACTTGATTGTATTGGATCTTACACCTATTTTTATTTCAGTTACTCATACGGACACACATATGTTTATGCATTTTTTTCATAGTTATCAAAATCGGATCGAGAGTCGAGCCGGTGCGAACTCCAATTTTCGATTTAGTGGTTGAACTGGCGGCTCGGACCAGTTCGACCACCGGTCTTGTTTTCATTGTATCTTTTTTGAAAATCGTGGTTGTTCAGACCGCAATTTGGTAAGAGATAATTGTTCAGACATAGTTATCAGCACCGGACCGGTGATCGAACCAGTCAAGGTCCCGATTCCCGATTTTCCAATTGAACCAGCAGTTCATACCGCTTCAACCGCCGGTTCAATTAGAAATAATACTTACAAAATATAAAGTATAAGATGTTAAATACAAATAAAGAAACAATGAACTTTGTTAGCATGATTGATTAAAGGCGTTGCCCCTGAACGTTTCAGGGCTTGGGTTCGAACCTCACCCTCAACTATTTTTCAAAATAGTTTTTTAAATATAACAAGACTAATTTAACATTAATTAAATCTTTAATTATAATAAATCGGTTCAACCGGTCCGGTTCAGTGATATTTCAATATATCGGCCGGTTCGTCCAATTTAAACCGGTTCATAATGCAATCCGATAAGATTTACAAACCAGACCGATATCTGGTCCGGTTCCCGATCGAACCGATCAATCCGGTCCGATTTTAATAACTATGAATTCAGGGTTTTTTTAGGTTTTATCTCTTGAATATATCATATTGAATGCGCGATTGAATCATATAATAATCATGTAAATTAAAAATATAAAAAATAATAAAACAACAAAGTAAAGGAAAATGGTCAATTTCTTTTGACAAAATGGACATTTTTATTTCAGTCATTGAATGTTTCAGTTTTCGGATCAAGGCATATATTTTTCATGTAAAAATATTTTATAAAAATTCCACAATCGTAATAAATATCAATACCTCTTATTAAATGCGTTGTTATCTTATTTACGAATGGAAATAATGTATTAATCCTAAAGTTAAATTTGATATTGATGTTGTTTTTTTGTTTTTTTGCGTCATAACTAAACAAAAAAATTATTTTATTAACAATCATAAGTGTTTAATTAGGAAAATGTAGGAGAAATGGAAATATCGAAGTAAATGACAGTGTTTTTTTTATAATATTCATTTCATTTTTAATAATCTTCTATAGATATAATTCTTTAATCACACCAAACTGCTCATAGATTTTTGAAGTAAAACATTTGATGGTTAATAGACGAGCGGACTCTCCATAATACGCATGGGGAATTAATTTGGTTAACTTTTAAGGGTATTGGAAAAGGAGACTGTTTACCTATTTACGATTTGAACTATAAAAATTGATAAATAAAATAAAAATATATAGTTTATCGTAAAAATATCCGATTCCACTAAAAATCCGTTACCAATCCTTCTCTCATTTTTTGGATTCACTAAAACACCCCAGTCTACACATTTACCAACCTCTTTATTTTTAACCATTTCATTGGTATTGAAATATATATGTGAGGATAGCTCGTCTTGCCATTTGAAATTTTGCAATGAACGAGTCAGTCCCGAATATCATCGCCACGGTCCTAAACATGATGGTTGATCATGTGAATTTGTATGCGTTAAAAAAATAAAGTAGAGAAGCAGATTAGAGTGATAGATAACAGAGCTGTTAGCGATTTTGGTTTTGCATTAATGAAGTTAATGATGTTGGATTAATCGTATGCTTAATTGAAAGGTTCGTTACGTGAGCCTACGATCGGTGAGAATATCTTCTAGCATTTAGAATGCGGTCCTCATCACTCAGCACTTACACCGTTAGATAAGGGACATTATATAAATCTAAAGAAACTATGATAATGCTTACATTTCTTGTCCGATAAATACATAAATCAATTCCGATTATAAGATCAAAAGATAAAGCCTACGTCAATTCTTGACCTGTCATCTGTTGTATCTTCAGAAATAATACACACGACATCTTCATGCTCTAACAACGGTCAATTTTTTTGATTCCGCAATAAGATTATAGGGCGTTGATGTTGTTAGACTAAGTTATCCTTTGTTGATGTGTTTCTAAGTATAATGTTCATTCATATCTATCATTTGGTATCAATAGCCTTCTTAGCCTAACCATGAATCCTAAGATGTCGCTTAGAGGTATAGTTTTTTATGAGTAAGATCTAGATCTGTTTTATGTTCCGTTTTAAGTCAAATATGGATTTATTTAAGTTTTCGTTCAAATATAAATCTGTTTAGCTTAATTTTATGCTTTGTTGCAATTCTTACACATGTAGGTAATGGACTAGTAGATGGCAAAAGAAAATCAAAAACTCTAAAATTTTGGTGCGAATTATGTTATTCTTCTTAAATTTTCTGTAGTAGTATTATTTACAATTTAAATTTTATGTATTTATAAAATTATATGCATTATGTTTACTGCATAAAATTTTAAAAATTATGTTTACTGCTGAAAAATAAATTTTGTACTCAACCGAGTAGAATTCTTTTGTGAATTCTACTCGCTCGAGTAAAATAAGTTTTTAATGCCCAAAAATTAGTCTCACCTGGTCCAAGTAAGATTTTACTTGACCAAGTAAAATTCCTTTGTGAATTCTACTCGACTGAGTAAAATGAGTTTATGAGACACTTAATTTTTTTCTGAATGTCACCAGTCAGGTAAGCTTTCACTTGACTGAGAAAGTGGGTACTCGACCGAGTAAGATTTTACTCAACCGCGTAAGTAGCTTGTAATCAACCCAGTATGGTGAAGAATTGGCCTTTGATGATACTGATAATCTCTGATTAAAACAGAACTAACAAGATGTTTTGATTAAAGACTTAACTTTTGATGTTGGAATTTAGATAATTAACTAATAATGCATGATTATTTTCTGACTAAAGTTGATTATAATCATACAATGTTGTATTAATTTTTATTATTAATTAATTATTTATCGTCATATCTCAATTCCGCCTAACAATGATTTAGACCAAAACTGTCGTTAGCATGTAATTAATCAGATCGAATATAGGATTAATTTCATGATTGGCTTTGCTTCCTTGTATTTACTAATGATGTTTCTTTTCATGATTAATTTTATGATCGGCTTGACTTATACCATGCCTTACGTGAGATCGTTCCAACTCCTCGTGATTATAATGAGAAGAATTATGTTGAGATTAAGACTATTTAAGATGTCAATTCTCAAAGGTGGACACAGTCCAACCACTTATATCTTATGATAATGAAAACTATCATAAGTGATGCAATTAGCGGAGCTATTCCCAACTTAGAGAACATCATGGACTATCTTGCTAAATTTGAAAAATAATTTAGAGGTTCCTCAAAAGTTTATGCTAGGATTCTTATAATGAAAATGTTAACCGCTAAGTATGATTGCTCCTAAAGTAAAAGGGAGCACATTATGAGGATGTCTGACATGGCCGCTAAGGTAAAAACTATGGACATGGCCATTTCTGATGAATTTCTAATTCACCTTATCATGACTTTGGTCTCTCTCGAGGGTATAATGCTTTTAAGATAAATTATAATACTCAAAAAAATAAGTGGACTATGACGGAATTGATTAGATATAGTGTCCAAGAGGTGCAAAGGATTTCACAAGATAAGAAAGACCAAGTGAATAATGTTGACCTTGGAAAAAAGAAACATTAGGCTGACAACAAAGCGAAAAGAAAGATGGATTTCTCTCCTAAGGTAGAGTTTAGCCTTTTATGGCATAAGAAGGCTAAGTCACATGCTCTATCCTTATGAAATCTGCATAATATTAAACGTATGTTATGATGTTTCAAATAAGCGTAAGCGTGATGAATATAATGAGATTTCATCGAAATTATGACACTGTCATTTTAGAAACATTTCGAAGGGGAGAATTAAACGTCTCACTAGAGAAGAAATACTTGAACCCCTATGCTTGTATTGACTGCATTAAGAAAAAATAAACAACTAAGGAGTTACACGGACTATGAGTCCTTTAGAACTAATCTACACTTATATTTATGGACCATTTCTTGCGTAAATTTTTGGGTGCTTCGGGAGTAAGTGCTCTCGTTTGCGACGTCGTTTTGTTTTTGATGAAAACAACGTCATTTTATGTGTTACACATTAAAAACACCACGCTCGGTCAAAATAACTGATGAATATATAAGCACAACTAGTGAATATAGAACCACAACTAATAAATATGTTGAATATTCATCAGTTAATATATTATATTCATCAGTTGACCAAAACAACTAGTGAATAAATAAGCACTACTAATGAATATTCATTAGTTGATCTGTTATACTCATTAGTTGACCTGCTATATTCGTCAGATGACTTGCTATATTCATCAGATGATTTGTTCTTCTATATTTGCAAAAAACAATAACTAGTGAATATATAAGTACAACTGATGAATATTCATCAGTTGTGCTTCTATATTCACCAGCTGACCTGCTATATTCATCAGTTGAGGCAGAAAACGAGTGATAAAATGAAAAAAATGACGTCGTATTTCATAAAAATCAAAATGACGTCGCAAATGAGAGTACCTATGCCCAGAGCACCCAAGAGTGATTGATTTCTTGTGGCACCAGTAGATGAATTTGACTCTTTTTATTACATTTACTGATGTTTTCTCCTGTTATGGATATATTTTTTTCATTTGTGACCGATCTGAATCGCTTGATAAATTTAAAATACTTAAGGATGAAGTACAAAACCAACATGATTTTAAGATTAAGGTCGTGTGATTAGATCGAGATGGATAATATTATTGAAGACATGCTCCATACAGACAGATTAAACTATTAATTTCGCGGAAACACATCATGCAGTATTCTTTAAGAATGATAAAATCACTGAGAGTTTGGAAAGCAGAAAAATGGATCTTGAAGAGATTAGGGTTTATGTCCCATTACCGATAATCTAAGAGATAGTTATTCCCGCTCTTCAAATAGTAACATCTGCAGTTTGAATCCTGAAGATGACTCCTCGATTGAGGGATTAGAAACTATTCATATTATGTCTAATGATGAGGTACAGACAAACTAGTCTCCTATGACACTTGATGTACCTCCTCTGATAACTAATGAACCTTTATGAGGATCACAACAAAAATAAGGTGTGTCATCTCTGATTATGTTGTGCATATGAATGAAAATGTACATGAAATAAGAAAAGTTGATGATCTCACTTCATTTCAGAGTATTATGATGAGTAAGGATTCATCAAAGTGGCTTGAATCTATGGAAGATGAAGTCTATGAACATTAATGATTTCTTAGATTTAGTAAACATTCCCCGACGGAGTCAAAATAGTAGAATGTAAGTGGCTCTACAAAACTAAGCATGACTTGAAGAGAAATGTTGAAAGAAAAGCAAGGCTTGTAGAAAAAGACTTTACGCAAAGAGAATGAATTGATTATATTGACACTTTCTTTTCCGTCTCAATTAAAGATTCACTAAGATTAGTTATGGCGGTAGTGGTTCATTATGATTTAGAACTGCACCAAATGGATGTTAAAATCGCATTCCTTAACTTAATGGTGACTTATGTGAAAATGTGTACATGACTCAGTCATAAGGTTTTGTCACTGAAGGAAAGGAACAAATGTGATGTCGGCTTAAGAAGTCAATTTATGGACAAAAGCAAGCATCCAGGCAATGGTATCTTAAGTTGACGAAAAAATAAGAAAATTTGATTTTATTGAAAATAAGGTGGATAATTTTATTTATGTTAAATTTAGAGGAGGAAAATGTATCGTATTAGTACTTTATGTCGATGATATCATATTAGCAAGCGCCGATAAGAAAATGTTGCGTGAGACAAAGAGTTTCTTATCCGCTAATTTTGAAATGAATGACCTCTGTGATGCGTCTTATGTTTTAGGCATTGAAACTCATCGAGACAGGTCCAAAGAAGTATTAGGTTTGTCTCAAAAGTTATACATTGACAAAATACTTAAAAGATACAACATGAATAATTGTTCCGCCACCGCTGCTCCTATAGTCAAATGCGATAAGTTTGTATTATTTTAATGTCCAATGAATCAATTAAAAACTAATCAGATGAAAATGATTTCTTGCGTTTCAGCTGTCGGAAGCATTATGTATAGTCAAGTCTGTACACGTTCTAACTTAGCTTTTATAAGCGGGATGCATGATAGATTTTAACAAATCCAGGACTTGATCACTGAAAAATTGTTAAGAAAATTTTACATTATTTGTAAGACACTAAAGATTACATATAAGAGGACTAATAACCTTGAGGTTAAAGTTATTAAGATGTTAATCTTGTGTGATGTGATGGTAATAAAAAATCGATAACAGGATACATCTCTGCAGCAATTGGCTCCTTGTTTAAACTCGAGACCATAAAAGGACAAAATTTGAGCTGTTGAGTCCCAATCGAAGCAATCACTTAATTTCTGCCATCAAGCCATTTTTGTTTAATATGATATTTTTTTAAGGGATAAAATTCAAAAGGGGTCTGAACTATCGCCGTTTACCCAATTGCGGTCAGAACTACTATAATTTCCAAAAAGTGCGATGAAAAAAAATTAAATTGATTTTCTAAAATAAAATTCAATATTATTACAAAACTTAGATTTGTGTGTTATGTCGTTTGGTTATCAAAATAAATAATATCGTTTTAAGCACATAAAGAAAACGATATTTTTTGATAACCAAACAACGTAATTTTCACACACAAATCTAAGCCTTATAATAATATTATTTTGGAAAGTAATGGTGAATTTTATTTTAGAAAATCAGTCCAATTTTTTTTTCATCGCACTTTTTTTGGAAATCGTGGTAGTTCTGACAGCAGTTGGGTAAATGACGATAGTTCAGGACCCTTTTGAATTTTTTTTCTTTTTTTAAATATATATATTCAGACAAAAAGCACAAAACAAGAAACAAAATATTCATCCATAGTTTTATCATCCAATTTTAAAAAACGTTAAAGTACAAGGTTTGGTAGTATGTTTCTGTTGCCATGTGATGCTTCTGTGTCGTGCTTAGTGTCGGTCCACTAAATGTATTTAAATAAGGGATTAACCCTAATTATTTATCAATTACGTGCAAATGTAGGTGGGATTGCTTTAAACTCTAAAGAAACATTATTATTATTATTACTATTCAAAAAAGATAATAAAATTCTTTTTCATTGTGGATGGCCAAACACGATAAAATCGCAAATCATCTGTAATGATTCTTAAAATGGGATAAAAGAATTCATCTCTTGAATTCCGACAACGTTAATTATATACTAGTTTGAAAGAGTCTCAAGAGCTGGAGCTTGATATCATTTCAGAAGAATTTTTTTTTGAAAAATCATATATTCTACGGAATTTGTTTCCAAAAAATTAGTATAAAATTTATATTGATCGAATATGCATTTTAAAAAACGTCCGCCAAGCGAATTAGGGGGTCGATTAATCAATAACTGGTATTAAAACACTTCATGTAGATCAGCCGATTAATCATTCAAAAATTTATACTTAAAATAATATTTATTTTAAAATATGTATTTTTTTAATTTTAATTATTAAACATATTATAAATATATATAATTTTGCATATCCATCTAATCATTAAAATAAAAAATCATCGAGCCAACCCACTGCCTAATAACGTTTAGTGATCAACAAGGTGTTGATATGGCGTTTTCGGAGATTGCCTAACAATTTCAAGAATCAATCTGATATTACTGTCAAGATGAGCTGACCACAAACTAACAATTTTTTTGACAACTAAATGATTTAGATTGATTGTCGAGCAACCATCCACACGGCACTAACCCATCTTCTCGTGCAAAGCTTCTCATAGCCATTGTTGTGTGATGGTGATGCACTATTTTCTTGATTCGCGTCTACCTTACAATTATATTTTCACTCATGGCATGAGAATCTGTGTAGGTTTTTTAAGAGGCTGAGCCATTTAAAAGACCGCAAAAAGAGGTAGGGAAATCTTATTTTACTTGCGGAGTAGTATTATACTGCTGAAGCTGCTGCTCTTTTGTGGGGGAGAGTGGAGGGCTGTTGATTTTATCCATTTATAAAATTCAAGGGAAGAGGTGAGGAGGACGTCTGAGGCACGAAGCAAGATTGAGTACATATCAGATGTCAACAACATTCACAGTTCCTCAACCACTTTCTCTTCCCACCCATTTTCATTTCTTTGACTGTTTTTCCTCTAAGCAGATTGTGGCCGTTGTTAATTGAATTAGCCTCAGCCCGCAACTTGAACTTTTGCCCGTCTCTCTAGCTGTCAGTGCTTATTTGTCTGGTAGTGTGAGATGTGGAGCTTCAGATTAGGTTTTTTTGGGGTGTGCTGTGGAGGGATCTGGTGACTGGGTGCCCTAGATCTTGAATGCTGGATGCTATTGGATTTGCTGCTGCTGGGGTTTGATTGTAACTTGAAAGATCGGTTTTTGATGGTTTCTGGAGTCACCCTTTTGAAGATTAGCTTCTGGGTCTGATTCAGTTTTGGTCTCACTCCGCTGGATTGTTGGATTTTTTCATTTTGGAGGAGCTATCAGGTTTTTGTACTTGAGGATTCGGCAAGATCCAACATCAAGTAATCCAACTAGTCTGGTGCTGATCATGGGAACTGCGGCTGGGAACAGTTTGTTTTACCCAATAGTTGGATTTGCAACATGTGTGGCCTTCATCTACATGACATTTGGGAACTTGGGAAGCAGTGTTTACAATGAGGAAGTGGAGTTCTCATTTGTGGTAATCATCCAAGAAATAAAGAGTGAGCTTCCTAGCAAGGTGTGAGTTTCCTACAAAGTTTCTCTCCAATATTTCTCTCCACTTTCATTCATCTATTCCCAACAATGACAGCATGTCAACTGTTGGTACATTGTCCACTGTCCACCCATGAATGTCTCGTACGAGAGAATTTTCATGACAAAGGTAATATTGTGTCATATGCTTAACATGTGATGTGATGTCTTTGAGATGCTCCTCGTATGTGATTAATCTTTGTTTCCATGTTGCCTACTGACGAGTAAAGTCATTAGCTTTGTTTCCATGAGTTCTCCTTAACCTCCGGACATTACTCTATTTTACTGAGTTGTTGCTTCGAGTAAATCGTGTCTTAAGTTATTTACATTCGTTTCTTCTTGAAGATTACCCTCTCTTCCTTCGCAGGGGAGTTTTATACACACCCAATAGAGAAGCAAATAAACTATTGAGTTTTTGAGTGAGCAGAATTCGAATATATGTTGAATGAAGTGTTCCACAATTTCACTGCAAAGAATCTGAAATCTTAACTTCCTCACCTATTCTTCCATTGCATTATTACTACCTCTAGTGTTGGAATTGCATGCAAATTTATGATTGGACTTTTCAAATCATGCTGCATAAGAACAGTCAAATATCGCATTTTTATTGGTATCCACACAGATAGTGATACTATTGAAGTACTAACTTCTGAAGACGAACATTTAAATTGAAATACATGGCTTCTATTTACAGTGAGAATAGAATTTTGAGATTCGATCTGCGAGCCAAACTCATTAGCTGGATTACTGCGCTTGGACTGTTGAGTATGTCACTTGGCGAAATATCCCACATCGGCTAGTGAGGGGAAGAGAAGGTGACTTATATTGGATTGTTGAACCATGACTTACAAGCCTGGGCTTTTGAGTCACAATGGGGATACAATCCAATATGAGCCGACCCGAAAATTCAACATGGTATCAGAGCCGACGGTTCAATCCGGGACCAGGGATAAGTGTTGAGGCCAAGAAAACGAATAGAGGCACCCCAAGAACGAAGGACGTTGCAGGGCGGCGTAAGTGGCTCGCAAAGAGTGCACGAGTAAACTGGCTGGGCCAGAGAGAGTCGCAGGGCGACTAAGACGTAGGTTAGACCCCAGAGAGCGGGGGAGACGCAGAGGGCGCACCTACGATGAAGACGCATGCCACAAGGAGGGGCATAACGAAGTATTGATCGAGGGGGAGCATGTGATATTTCCCCAAGTGAGGGGGAGATTGTTGAGTATGTCACTTGGCGAAATATCCCACATCGGCTAGTGAGGGGAAGAGAAGGTGACTTATATTGGATTGTTGAACCATGACTTACAAGCCTGGGCTTTTGAGTCACAATGGGGATACAATCCAATATGAGCCGACCCGAAAATTCAACATGGACATGTGAGACAAATCTAATGGGGGTAATACCATGGATTCGATCCATTTGATTCCGAATCAGACACGCGTTGAATCAGATCTTTGAATTTTATTCGTCTTTTACTCAACTCAATATCCGATATTCAATTGTTTGCGACTTTATAAATTTATTCTCAATTAGGCATAGTAAAATCTCAATAATAATAAGTAGCTCCTAATACGATATTATGATTCTAATGAAGAATAATTAATTTTTAAGATAATTAAAATTTTAAACAGTACGAATCAGCAGACACTAGCGCCTCCCC
>NQLW01000026.1:190290-216175 GCA_002312845.1 Kalanchoe fedtschenkoi | reverse complement strand
GTGGTGGTGGGAGGCCAAAACAGGGTGGCCTCGGCCCAGATCTGTGGTGGCTGGAGATGGAAGAGATGAGAGTGGTGGTGGGGCAGTAGTTGTGCGAGGAGGAGAGTCTGCCCGACCCTCCTCCTCCACCGTGGGTTTTTAGAAAGAGGTGGGAGGATTTGGGTGTACTCGACTCCTTTCGCCTTTTTGAGGTTCATACTAACAAAACGATGCAAGCCGACAGCCAAGGGTCGAACATCAAAGCTTCTGTTCGAGTAGGGTTTTGTTTAGGGCGAGAGGTGAGAGGCGAGAGCGTCTGCCGGACAGCGAGCGAGCGGTAAAGGCGTCTGTCGGAGAGCGAGAGCGAGAGCGAGCATCTCCTGGGTTGTTGGCTCGTCGTTTGAAAGACACTAGACTGGAGGCAACTCAAATCGCCCGGATCCAGCAGCCCTGGTGTTGGAGTTTGCAGTTGGGGCGGTTGGGATGACATCAGCGTACCCGCGGACCGCCACTAGCGGCTTCGAGATGCCGCGATTTGGATCTCCAGTGCACGGATCTAGCTGGTTACTTGCTAGACTTTTCAGGCCACTCAATTTTTTGGCAACGACAGATCTGGTCCAGATCTAGCTGAGCTTGGCCGGATCGGGTTACTGGTAGGGACGAACGGTGTCGGACTATCTGGTGGTGCTGCTACCGTTGACGGGATGCGGCAGAGCATCAGATCTGGATGCTGGTCGATGCGGCTAGAGCCACTGCTGCAGGAAGAGAGTCCGGTAGTTAAACGAGCTGATCGTTTAACTTTTAATCGAGCTCAAGATTCATTAAACGAGCTGCTCGTTTATTTTCTAATCGAGCCAAGTGCGAGTCGAGCTCGAACCGAGTTCGAGTTTAAGCAAAATTATTCGAACAGGTTTTTCTTAAGCTCGTCGAACACGAGCCGAGTTCGAGCTGACCATATTTTTAATCGAGCCGAGCTCGAACAAGCCAGTACTCGGTTCGGCTCGGCTCGTTTGCAGCCCTATTGCATGTGCGCTCTTCGCTTTTATGTTTCCTTGCCGTCTAAAGTCTTTGTATTTTATTGTTTGTTTTGTTTTACTTTCTTGGAACACATCCTCTCAATTTTAATAGTGGAATTTGAACAATTGAGAGTCACTTCATGCACATCTCCAACATATTTATGCAATGTGATATCACGAAAGTTCGAAACCATAAATTAGTATTGAAAGAGCACTCCCAAACTACCAAGTTAACCCTTATTAGTTAGACTCTTGATTCAATGCAATTATTGATTCTAAACAAGAAACAAAATAGTTGTTCCTTTACATTCCAACAGTGTGCTATCATTCTTATATTGTAAGTAATCTCCATTGCCTCCATCCTCTTATATTTATAAATCTAATTTTTTAACAAATTTTAATTTAACATTTTCTATAAAATAATATGACAGTTGAAATAAGTGTATTCATATCACATTATATTGATAACATAGTTATAATTAATATAAAATAATATTATTTTTCTTACACATGGGTTTATTTTGATTGGTGACAAAGTGTTGTAATTTAGGTGCTATACGGTAATACGGGTACGTTTCGAATTAGTACTTGTTGACTCACTTAAGACTTAAAGAGTGAGCATATAAGTTTATCACGCTATTTTTATAAATCTACTTTCTATCGCCTCAACTCTGATTCAATTTCGGAGAGATGCGTTTCTCACTACACGTTTCATCATCAACTTATTACCTAGCTGGATGATAAAATTCTCTACACCTCTAGAAAATATGTCCGGTGCAACACCCGATTTCTATATGATTAAAAAATCTTTGATTGTTCATCTTGAGCCTCATCTTCATCCCTATAATTCACATAAACTTAATTTTAAATTAAATAAGTGTGTTTTTATCAGCTATAATGACTTACACAAATGGTATTAGTGCTTACACATTCCGACATGTAGAGTATATAGTTATAGAGATGTCATTTAACATGAGGATTATTTCATTTTTTGCACTTTCAAATAATGCACAAAACACTCAACCATTGGATGAATTTACTATTCTTTTATCTTTCTTATCGTCGCAGTCTGTTCATTGCCAATATGAGAATGTTGCATATTTTCTACTATTAAAACTAATGTGCAGGTACCCTATGACACTGTCTATCACCAACAGTTTGTAGGGGGCAGATTATTAAACCAGCTCGAGATCATGGTCATTAAAACCATCGTCCACTCAATCAGTACATGATATGAAAATAAGATTGAAAAATAATATACGACAACCAAAGATAAGAATAGATGACATTGTAGCGACTCTGACAAAAATAATTGTTAGAGTTTCTTTGGAGGCATTCTACAGATGGCTATAAAGTCTCAACAAAAAGAAATATAATTACATTACATGCATGTTTGATAAACCATATCAAAAATGACAAAATTATTATTACATTCGAAACATATTTGGTTAAACAATAAGGATAAGTATCAATAATTCATAGTATAAATTTACGTTCCTAAATCCATATTACTATTTTCTTTGATTAAAATTATATTATTTTACGAAAAAATTTAAATGGGCTCAGAATTATCACCATTTCATCTATTATCAAAATTTACAAATATGGTGCAAAATATTTTTTTACAAATTTAAAATATCAAACTGAGTTTTATTTATTAATTACATTTGATTTTATTACATTTCTACCATAATGGAGTCCCTTTAGTATGAAATACGTGATTTTTTTGTAAAAAATGTTATTATTTAATTTGATGACAAAAATGTGGTTTAGTGATTTTTTTTGTAAAAATTATTATTATTATTTTGCAATAAATTGCAAATTTTATTTTAAGAAATTAGTCCAATTTTTTTACATCCTTTTTATTTTTAAACAGTTCTAACCATAAATATGAAAGTGCTGGTAATTTGGTGCCATTTTAAAGATTTTTTCCTATTATTTATCCAATATGAATAATATATAGGGAAAACTACAAAAAGGGGGTATGAACTACCACAGTTTTACAAATTACGGGTGTAACTACCATTTTTTGCAATTTGCAGGTTTTTCAATTTTGGGACTGTTTTGTAAATAAATATTTTTCAATCAAGTCCAGATCTAATTTAAACTAATTACAAACTCACCCTCAACAAAACTAATCTAACCTAAATTACCCATGTTAATGTAAGCAAATGTAGATTAAGATGAAGTTAATGCTAATGGTTGAACAAATTTAATGAATATGTGGTTAGGTTAGTTTTGTTTAGGGTGAGTTTGTAATTAGTTTAAATTAGATCTGGACTTGATTGAAAAATATTTACTTACAAAACAGCCCTAAAACTGAAATACCTGCAAATTGCAAAAAGTGATAGTTACACCCGTAAATTGTAAAACTGTGGTAGTTCATACCCCTTTCTGTAGTTTTCCCTAATATATATCCTCTAATTTTATAGATACAATACACTTAAGTAATAAATCTCCGCAAAGTTTTGGGTGCTCTCGATCAAAAACGACGTAGTTTTGAGTCGTTTTCATTAAAGCACCCATATATATCTTGATTTATAAAAATTTAATAAAAATTATTAAATAAATTTAATTTTTTTATATTAATGTTCATTTAATTTTAATTATGCTCATTGGATGATATGTTCATCATATGAACCGATACGTTCATCAGATGAGCTATTATGTTCATCGGATGATATGTTCATCAAATTTAATTATATGTTCATCAGATTAGCAGTTATGTTCATCAAATGAGCTACTATGTTCATCAGGTGAGCTGTTACGTTCATCAGATGATACGTTCATTAGATGAGCTACTATTTTCATTATATTTGATAATAAGTTCATCATATGAGGTATTATATTCATCAGGTTTGATAATAAGTTCATTAGATAATATGTTCATCAGATGAGATGATATATTCATCAGATTAGCCGGTATGTTCATCAAATGAGCAGTTATGTTAATCAGATGAGCTGTTATACTCATTAGATGACCTTGCATGTACATCAAATTATATGTTCATCAAATTAGCTGCTATTTTCATCAAAATTGATAATATATTCATTAGATGAGCTACTAAGTTCATCAAATTCGATAATATCATCAAATTAGCTATAAGTTGATTGGATGCTATGTTCATCAGATGAGCTGCTATGTTCATCAGATGACCTGTTCTGTTCATCAGGCGATATGTTCATCAGATTTAATAATATGTTCATCAGATGAGCAGCTATGTTTATCAGATAATCTGTTATATTCATCAGATGATATAATGATCAGATTTGATATATAATCATCAGATGAGCTGTTATATTCATCATGTTTAATGATATGTTCATTAGATGATATGTTCATCAGATGAGATGATATGCTGTTATATTCATCAGTTCAGCTATTATGTTCATCAGATCAGATGCTATGTTCATCAGGTGATATATTCATTAGATGAGCTGGTATGTTTATCAAATGAGCAGTTAAGTTCATCAAATGAGATGTTATTTTCGTCATATTTGATAATATGTTCATCATATGAGCTACTATGTTCAACAGATTTGATAACATGTACAACAAATTTGCTATATGATCATAGGATGATATGTTCATCAAATGAGATGATATGTTCATAAGATGAGATGATATGTTCATCAAATGAGATGATATGTTCATCGGATGAGCTGCTATGTTCATCAGCTGGACTGCTATGTTCATCAGATGATATGTTCATCAAATGAACTATTATATTCATCAAAATTGATAATATGTTCATCGAATAAGCTGTTATATTCATCATATTTGATAATATGTTCACTAGATTAGCTATTACGTTTATTGGATGATATGATCATCATATAGCTTTTAAGTTTATCAGATGAGATGTTATATTCATCAGATGAGATGCTATGTTCATAAGATGAGTTGTTGTGTTCATCAGATTATATGTGCATCAGATGAACTGCTTTGTTCATCAGATAGACAAACTTATTTTAATGAATATAAGAATATAAATTTGTGATTTAATTATTTTTATTTTAACTTTTCTGGCAAAATAATATTTTTAAAAGTTTTCTTGATTTTTTTTCTGATTTTTTATTTATTAATTTCTTATTTATTTTACAAATGATGAAATTTTAATAAAAACGACATAAAACTACGTCGTTTGGGAGCGAGAGCACCCATGAATCATTGGTAAATCTCTCCCTTTTTCATCGTTTACACTGTTTCGAATTGATTCCCAATTATAAAATAATTAAACACAATCAGATCCCCAAAACACAAAACATGTGAAATTTAATAGTTATTAAAAGGATGATAGTTCACATATTTTTTATAAATTTTCCAAAAAATAAAAAATTTACGAATGTAATCCCAAGTAGCAAGCTGCTATCCTCTTCTACACAATCATCTTTAGTCTCCACGAATAACAAATACTAATTCGTTACCAGTCTCCACGAATCCAAATCTTCCATCATGTGATGTAATGTGATGTCAGTGTGTTTGTCTATGCGAATGTGCATCTATTATATTATATTCGTAGGTGCTTTAATTATTTTTATGTTTGGAGTTTAGTGATGGGTGTTGGAATTTTGTCGTTGCACGGCGTGTCGCTCACCTTGGGCTTCGACAATGCTCTCTCTGGTCATAAACAATTCCTAAATCCTGCCTTGGTTCTCTAAAATGGTGTTATGTTATTTAGATTAATTTGAATAACTTTAGGTTATGTTAATGATTAAATAAATTTAATAAGTAGACGGTTGATATCTTTGTAATAAATTTTGTACAAAAAATAAAATTAATAGATTATTACTGGTGATTAATGATTTTTTAATTGATTATCTTTAAAGAAATGATTAATGTTTGACATTTTAAGACAATTATTAATATTAAATACGTAATAAAAATTGTTAAGTAACAAATAAAAAAAATTTAATTAAGTGACATACAAAAGGAAGAAGACGTAGCAAATTAACACCATCACTTTTTCACGAATGTGGGTATGGCCACTCCAAACTGATTAGTAGTAATGCGGTATTAAAACGAATAGATTAATTATTTAATGTTTAAATTTTTATAAAAATAGTAATTGTAAATATATATATTTATAATAAATTATTAAATTTATTACTAATATATATATATATATATATATATTATATGACTCTCTCTAATTGTCATATTAATTATACTGATTAATCTGTTTCTAACCAATTATTCCGTCTGTCCTCTTTTACATGTCACTTTACCGAATTTTTTTGTCCACTTTTACTTGTCACTTTACGATTTTTAATACGTATTTAATATCAACAACTATCTTAAAACGTCAAACATTAATCACTTCTTTATCATAATTAATAAAAAATTATTCATCATCAGTAATAATCTACCAAATTTACTTTTTGTATGAATTTTTTTTTAAAAAAACAACCACCACTCATTAAATTAGTTTTACCGCTAGCATTTACTTCACCTTAATCTACTCAAATTAATTTTTAAGAGGAGAGGGAGTAATTATTTGATGTACTGTGTGCCTGCTCTTCAGTTGGCCAAGGTGTGATTCAATAATGTCGTCGTCCACTTGATTTATATAAATTCTGGTTCAGCAGGTAGGAAAGTGACTCGAAAGTGGAGGAGTCACATTCATTGTTCTAAAAGGGGCCCTAGCCGCCTAGGCGGCCGCCTAATCTCTGGGCGGTTCAAAAACGCCCCGCCTAGCCGTCTAGCGTCTAATTATTTTATATATTTTATTTTTAAAATAAAATTAAATTTTATAGGTATAATTTTATAATTAATTATTAAATATATTATTAATATATATAACTCCGCCTAATCATCCGATTAATCATTCCGCCTAATCCCCGCCTAGCCGATTAATCCTAGACCCCAAGTCAACCGCCCAAACCCGCTTAGCGCCTTTTAGAAGACTGGTCACATTCAGTGGATTGGATGGATTTCTTGAGAAAAACAAGTATAAATTTGGTCACATCCAAATCTGCAAGCTTTCCACATTTACTCTTGTCATTCATATCATGGGCGAGGACTACAACTATGTCCTCCGCTATCTCCCACTCTACCGGGCGGCTCTCACTGATGACTGGGCAGCGGCCGAGCTCATCTTCGACCGAGATCCGGACGCACTGACGACGAGCATCACCGACATGCGGCAGACCGCCCTCCACATGGCGGTGGGGACCAACTCAATTCATGTATATTATTAAAATTAAATTATTAAACTATCAAGCAAACTTTTCTCAATTCAATACATTACTATGAACTTGCAGATGTGGCGTTAGCCTTGATAGAAAGGTATCCGAACTTGGCCACCGAGAAAGACCGGAATGGGTTTACAGCTCTGCAAACGCTAGCAAGGCAACCGGGCGCTTTCCCGAGCGGGCGTAGCCGGTGGTTTTGGCAATATTTCATCTACAATTGTGAGTACACGTGGACATGGCCGACCATGTTTAGACAGATGATGTTATATATTGTTGACGCACATCGTACTTCATGAAATATGCACGTGATATGCCATGACGCCAATGAATCTGTCTTCTGGTTTCATTTATAGGCACTCCCCTGAGCACTGAGGTAGCCCAAGTGTTGGATGTTAAACCAGGATCTGTAAAGAAGAAACCTACCAGTCCTAATGAGAGGGGAAAATGCAGCGGCCGAACTGGGTGGTGGGTCACATCTGCACAATCAGCTTGTTTTGATTTCTATCTTCTGGCTTGGAAGGCTGTTCAGTATTTCGGCATGTGACCATCTCATCTTACCAATAATATTAATTGGAAATATTTGTCGCCTCACATTTTCTTTGTCGTTAAAATAATAGATACGTATTCTTTAAATACACATTTAATATTATCATATATTTATAAAACAAAACTATTGTGAGTACTTCATCGCATCATAATACATAAAAGAAATTCTTAAATATTAATTATAATATATCACATCTTAAATTTTGCAGTTCCAGTCATGAAGCGGATCCATGAAACCAAATTGATACACAGTCAAACCACGCTGTTAACGAAGGCCTTGGTCGCGACGGTGTTAAGCGTGGAGGATCATGGAGTGGTGTGGGATGTGCTGGGGACTGCAATATCCACGGCAGCCAAATACGGTATCCACGAGCTGATCGAGGAGTGCTTGCTGGGATACCCGGGTCTCATTTGGCAGCCAGGCGAAGGATTGTACCTCTTTTTAGCTGCCATCAAACACCGCCAGGTTAAAGTGTACAATTTATTTTACCAGATGACTCGTCATGTGGTCTTTGCCGGGACCAACACCTTCGGTGAAGACAATGCGCTGCATTTGGCGGGGAGGAAGGCCTCCCCGCACAGCCTCAGCACTGTCACCGGAGCTGCCCTCCAGATGCAGCGCGAGCTACAGTGGTTTAAGGTGGTCCCATTTCTTATAATATACTAGATGTGAAGGATGGTGGATGAAAATCAAGCTAACTAACTAACTATTTACTCTGCAGGAGGTAGAGAAATATGTGGAACCATCCTACAAAGAGGCTCTGAATGCCCAAATGAAAACTCCGCGAATGGTGTTTACCGATGAGCACATGGACTTGGTGGACAAAGGCGAAAAGTGGATGAAAGACACGGCCTCGTCCTCCATGGTGGTAGCCGCTCTCATTGTCACGGTCGCCTTCGCGGCGATCTTCACTGCTCCGGGTGGGAACAAAGATGACGGGACGCCTTATTTCCTGCGAGACTCGACCTTCATGCTCTTCGCCATATCGGACGCCCTGGCCTTGTTTGCCTCGGTGACTTCGGTCCTCACGTTTCTGTCCATGCTCACTTCGCGCTTTGCAGAGGAGGACTTTCTGTACGCACTGCCTAAGAGAATCACCATCGGACTGGTGTCGCTTTTCATCTCCATCGCGGCCATCATGGTGACGTTTTGCGCGGCGATGGTGCTGGTGTTGAGGAAGGAGTTGGCTTGGATTGCGGTTCCGGTTGGGTTGGTCGCCTGCGTGCCCGTGACATTCTTTGTTATGCTGCAGTTTCCTCTGCTTGTGGAGCTAGTGATGTCCACTTATCAATTAATAAATTTTATTAGTCTATCTCTATTTATCACTAAACAATTCCAGTATGTATTAAAAATCTAAAACTAGCTTACTAACTCTAACATTAATTATTCCTCATTATAATTCATAAAAAAACCAGTCTACACCACCAGTAATAATAAACTCAATTTTTAACCTTACATGAAATGTTTAAAAATACATTATATATTTATACATTAAATTTGATAAATAGTTAGTATTAATATATTTTCAATGCACTCAAATTAATATTAAACAACTATTATATTCACAGAAGGAAGTAATACCTAATATTCATCCCTTACACCTGTGGATAATTTTAAGGACAGGCGTCAATAAACCCGTGAATCGTGACACAACCCAAATCCAATGAGATGCCTAAACTCATATTTTGGTTTTTAACCCTATGTTTGCTTTAGGCTGTGTGTTTGAAATTCAAAGAATTTTTATTTTGTAGAAGGATATTTGAGAGAGAAAAAATTAAATAAAAGAAAAATCTTAAAAATTGTCTGAAACTATCATCATTTTCCTACTTGCAGTCCGAATTATAAAAATTGAAAAATAAAATACAAAAATAGAGATTTTGGTTAACTCATAAACACCGTTAACCTAAAACAAACACATTTAATATCCGTCATCTTCTTCACCCATTTTCCTGTTTAAAGAAATCCAATCCAATGTCCATAAAATTTCAATCCTATCATCCCAATTTATATAAACTCTAAGGTTTTGTTCGGTTTAGGGAAATTTTTATGGAAAGGAAAATTAGACGGAAAGTTAGAAAAAAAATTTTGTTTCATTTAAATGGAAAATTTCATGAAAAATTTTGTTTAATAACAATAGGAAATGACATTTTCCTTTAAATTTTTCATGATAAACAAATAAGTTGAAAATGAAATGACTTCAATTTGGAAATTAGATTTCATTCTATTTTCCATCAAATTTTCTTTTCCATGCAACTTTTCCTAAGGGTATGTTTGGTTTAGGAAAGTTTTGATGGAAAGGAAAATTTGGTGGAAAATTTATAAAATTCCATATTTGATTTAGATAGAAAATATGAAGGGAAAAATTAAGTGGAAAATTTGGTGGAAAGTTTTATTTTAATTCTTAGCCTACAAATATAATACAATCAAGTTCAATATACATGAAATGAATAACCACTTCTTTTATTAGGTTCAATGTATCATATCAAGTTCAATGTATCCGACAAAGTTCTTTTATTAAGTTCAATGAATCCGATCAAGTTCAATGTATCCGAAGAGTTTGAAGATATAAAGATAATATAATACTTTCCTATACATTTTCCATGAAAAAAATTTCATGTTGATGAAAAATGAAATGAAATCCTTATTATTTTCCTTGACATTTTTCATAGCAAACCAAAAAAAGGTAAAATTAGATGGAATTCTTTAGGCTGTGTTTGGTTTAGGGAAAATTAGGCGGAAAGGAAAATTTGTAAAATTCTTTGTTTGATATAGATGGAAAATAGGAAGGAAAGAAAAACAGATAAAAAATTAGATGAAAAATGTAATTCTTATCTCTAACAAATCAATCCAATTAAATTCAATGTATCTAAAATAAATAACCATTTTTTGAATAAATTCAATGTATTTCATCAAATTCGATGTATGAATTGATGAAAAATCGATATTTTTCCACATATTTTTCATAAAACTTTTCATGATCATAGAAAATGAAATATATTCCTAATAATTTCCTTGACATCTTTTTTATGAAACCAAACAAGAAAAAATTAGATGAAATCCTCCAAAGATTTCATTTCCTTTCAATTTTCCCTCAAATTTTCCTTTCCTCCAAATTTTCCCTAAACCAAACACAGTCTTAAGGATTCCATTTTCTTCTCATTTTCTTCTCATTTTCCACCTAATTTTCCCTAAACCAAACACACCCTTAGGCTAGTGTAATGTTGATCGGAGAGATTGTGCGCTTAATAAACTTTCGATCACTGATTATTATTGTGTCTTTCTTGGAAAAGCTCATTGATATCTTACAAGTCTAAAAAGCAATACGGCATCATAATTCATAAGCCATGCGGCACAGGATTATTTGGAGAGTAGAAGTAAAGCGTCGTCATCTAGTTTCGCACAGAATATTTAAATGGTTGCTGTAAAACGTTAGTTGCTGTTTGTTTTGAGCGCGAAGGCTCTTCATTGTCAAAAGTGGCGTCGTTTCATTTTCATGATTCAGAAGCTTGTGCATCAGGTCAGCTCGGCCATATTTGTTTTTGTTAGGATAGTTCCAACAAGATATATAACACACGTAATAAATCGTCCGCATAAAAAGAAAGTAAGAGCACAACGTGGAAAAGTCCACGATAAAAAATCACACTTCACTATATTGATGAATGAGTACAAGAAAAGAGATTTCTTCTCAACCCTTGTGCCTACCAAAACTCACTCACACCAAACACTAGAATAAACACTAATCCTAAACCATATAGAATTTATATTCCTAATATAACTAGAATTAATAGCTTCCCAACAACTAGATAAGAAATTAATCTATAACTTTATTTGTTTCTAAAATACTAATTCTAATTTTATTAGACTTTCTAAGCCTATAGGGATTAGGGGCGTTTAACCAAACAGGTTTCCTTCCATTCTCATTTGTTCTTGATAAGATTTAATGAATGGAATGGTTATTATTTAGCTTGCGGCCCTCTCCTCTCCTCCAAACCCTAGCTAACTCATTTTCAGGGATACTATTTTTATTTTTTAAATTTGGAGAACCATCTTTTGTTGGGGAAGGGTGGTTTCGGGTGAGTGACCAAACGGGGTACGTGATATTAATATCAACACCAACTCAGCTATCTCTATAAAAATTTTGAAATCTCAAAAAATAACTGGAATCGATAGTAGTGTAGACTCGGCTCATTTGCTGATCTTATAAATATTTCATGCATTGATTTCATACAGAAAGTGATCGAGTTCTGGGTGGCTAATGAAGTAGTGCATGGTTTTGTTTGTGGAAAATACTAGGTCCGTAAGTGGACCAGAATAGTTCCACCAGAAGAGGAAGCTGCAGCTGATAATAGAGTATGACAGGCACACAAGCAAACAGGCCGATAGGGATCAGGACAACAGCCCAAGCCAGCTCCTTTAGCAGAACTTTTGCAAGCGCTGCACTGAACATCACCATTGTGGATGCAATTGAAAAAGAAAGTGCTACAAGTCCAAAGGTGAGTCGCTTGGGCAATTCCTTGAGAAAGTCATCTTCAGCAAAGCGAGAAGTGAGTATAGCAAGGAACATGAGGACTGAGGTGGCGGATGAAAATACAGCAACGGCATCTGATATGGCGAATATCAGGTAGATGGGGTCTGTTACGAATAACTCTGAGTTATCATCCTTGATACCTCCAGGAATGTTGAAAACTGCCACGAAGGACATCGTCAAAATAAGGGTTGCTACCACCGTTGATGAAGAGGAGGTGCCTTTCATCCACTTTTCACCCTTTTTGACCAACTCCCTGTGCTCCTCTGTGAATAACATTCGTGGGGTTTTCCCTTCGTTGTTGGGTATTCTTTTGAAGGATGGTTTTACAAGTTTCTCTACTTCCTGCAAAACGACAGGCCAACTAACTGCTTATCACATTATAAACTCTTAAAAGCCAATGATTTTTATCATCTGCTTCTTATTAAGTAAACAAACAAAAAATGATCGAGGCATAACTGATAAATATTTTGTCCCTGACAATTCCTACTGCTACAAGAATTAGAATAACCTAATGGTGGTTCAAAAAAAAAAAACTGATAAATATTTTCACAGTGGAGAAATAAACTAAACCTTAAACCATTGGAGCTCACGCTGCATTTGCAAGGCTGCACCTGTGACAGTACTGAGCCTGTCGGGCGAAGGCATCCTTCCGACCATATGCAATGCATTGTCTGTATCCTTGGTACTAAAGGTGACATATTCGACGTGCCTGGTCATTTGATATATTAAATTGTATACTTTGACTTGGCGGTGCTTTATAGCTTCCGAGAACAAGTGTGAATGTTCAACTCTGTACCAAATGAGAGTAGGGTAGTGCTTTACACACTCTTCTATTATCTCATGAATTCCGGTTGAGGCTGCCACATACACAGCTGTCCCCATAATATCCCATACCATCTGAGTGTCTCTATTCACGATAATTATTTTGCATATAGTTTCGACTAGTTTCGCTGTTTGATTATGTACCAATTTGAGGTCATGGATGTGGCTGATCAAAGGAACTGAAACAAATCAACAAATCAAGTCAGTTGGGGCGATATCTCTCATGTATCAGCAAAAGTATACCAACCAACCAGGATATATATATATATATACTCTACTTACAAATGTATCGAAGGGCTCTCCATATTGAAAATAGATTCAGATAGGGTAAGACTCTCCATATTGAGAATGGACTTAGATAACGTCCGTCATGACTTGGATTGGTGGGTTCTGATACCATGCGCATTAGTTGTTCCACATTCTCGCTATCGGCCGTTGGAATGTCTGTTTTCATCAGCAATAAAAACATGTAAGAAAAAAAAAACTAACCTTGTACTTGGTATAGAGAATATGAGATGGATGAAAATGAATTTTCCAGAGATTTCATTCCATTTTCTAATTTAATTGTGAGAAAAAAATAACACTTTATGATAAGTTATTAATTTATAACTAATTTATCATCTAATTATCATTGGCTAACTATCTTGTTTTGCTTGGCTGCATACTTGCCTAGCATCATATGGGATCTAAATCCAAATTAAAGCTAGAAATCTGATCTAGAGCTGCAAAGCCAACAACAATCACTTCAAAAATACATCATTTTGATTTGTAACTATCAATCACAATTTGACATGTGCATAGTTAAAATTTATCAGTATTGTTTATAACAAAACCATCTTATTTTTCTCTAAAAGCACCCTGATTTGTAGCAAAAACTATATTGTTTTGCTGGCTGCATACTTATCGAGCATCATGAAATCTAAATCTTAAATCAAATACATCCATCAAAATTTCTCTCAACCAAATAGAACCTCAGACTTTCTTTACTTTAGCAAAAATATTAGTAAACGGAAAAAATATGAAAATTTAAAAGGAATTCTATTTTTTTTTGTAAAGAAAATTGGAACATGGATAATTAGAATGAAACTTTAATAAAAATCACAAGTGTTCTAATATTTTTTCCTCAAATTTTCAAAAGAAAATGAAATAAAATTCCTAAGAAATTCACACATATACTCACAAAAATTGACCAATAACTTTTTCCAAAACGATCCTCCTTGCCCGCTCGGAAAAGCTTTAGGTATTGCTGCCAACCTCTGAAGAGCTGTGACGTGCACACTGTCTTTTTCCATCGCCAGATTCGGATACTTGTTCACCAAGTACAAGGCTATATCTACCGCCAATAGCAGCACAGTATTACAGAATTACCGCAAGTATTTAGATTCAGACTCATTTCATTTAGGTTTGAACCCAAGAATTAATATTTTCATGGAACAAGACAAGTATGTATATATATAAATATATATGTACCGTAGAAACCAGCTTCAATAATGTATGCCATGAGATCACCTCCTGCCTGACCCGCATAAGGACTTGTCCCATCTTCTTCAACCGTACGGGAAGTCGCTTGGACCAAGAAGAGCAACGTCTCCTTCTTGGCGCTGTGCGCAGCTAAGTTCAGTGCGGTTTCCCCATAGCTATGGAAATTTCTGGCTTTGATGATCTCCGGATCCTTATTCACTAGAGCCTTTGAGGCTTCAGTGTTCCCTGCTCTTGCTGCGCGATGAAGTGCAGTTTCCCCGCTTCTGTCAACATTCCGCAACTTTCCAACATCTTTGGATGCGATAAAGTTCACCAGTTGTTCCACGAACCGGTGCGAGCAGTTGGTTCCTACTGCAATGTGCAGCACACTCTCCCCACCGTAGGTGATTTTGCTGGCGGCGGCCGCCTCGTCTAGATCAAAAATGGCCTTAGCCGCCTCCCAGTCATTATTCAGTGCAGCCCTGTACAAGGGGATGTAGTCGAAAATGTCTGAGCTAGGTACTTCCTCTGCCATTTGGATGGTGCTTCTTAATTCTTACTTGAGAAATTTTAGATGGAGAGTCAATTTTCAAATGAAGCCTGCCTAGAACTGGCTGCTAGATTCAATCGGGGCCTGGTCGATTTGTAATGCAAAATATAATAATTAATAAATAAACAAATTCATTCATCGATCCCATTTCTATTTCTAATGTATACAGTTGGGCTGAGAACATTTAATTTGCGGGCCCCTTTCCAGTTTGCCAGTAACAGTCAAGATTCGTTTGTACACTTCTAATATTAAGTCTGGTTTTGATGCTTCTAACTATCATTATTTACGAATTGAATATTTGTTTTATTTCATTTCACTGTTATTTGGACAGTTTTCATTGTTTGCTATCTATTTTATAGTTGAATCGGGAAGAGGCTCGATATTGATACGATTCTGATAATTATTTATGTATATTTTCTCTACTTTTCTGAAACTCACAGCGTTAATTTTTTATTGATCACACACAAATTTAAGTTTTATAATAATATTAGTTTAGAAATGTTATAATATATTTTATTTTAAAAAATTAGTCTACTTTTTTTTATTACACCTTTTTTGAAAATCGTGATAATTTGGATCGCAATTAGATAAGTGAGATGATAGTTCCTGAACTCTTTTAGATTTTATCCCATAATAATATATACATATAGAAACTCATATTATAATTTATATGTTTTGCTATACCCACGCTCCACATAAATAAATAAGATGTTCAAAAGTATAATTTTAGGAATCTGATCCAGTACAGCTGAAGTATGTAGCAATCACCCAAAACGACGTAGTTTTAAATTTTATTAATCATTCTCTTACTTACATGTGTCCTAACTAAATAAAACCACCTCATGATTTGTAAAACCATCAATGTTTTACCCAATACCGCCCTTATTTTCCGTAAAACTACCTTGGTTGTAAATCTGTCTGGATGCACTGGATATAAATCCTAATTTTATATGTTTTCATTTTATTTATATTTTTTATTATAAAAAGTATTAAGATGATAAAATAGTAAATTATAATATATTAAGATGTTTAAAAAATAATTGGTCTAACAAGTGATCTGACTATTCAGATTTATGTATAACATTTCATATTCAGCAATTAAATTTACCAAAGGGAAAAAAATACGCAATGGACCCTGAACTATCATCATTTAATAAATTACGGTCTAAATTATCTTAATTTTCAAATAAGATGTAAAATCTCAACTTTTGAACTAAAATGCAATTATAACTTAACTCAGTTACACCAACAATGACATTGTTAACTGACTTAACACCTCCGGTTAAAATAATTGTTACTACATTATTAAACTCATTTTTTTTATTTTTTTAATCCTAATCGCATTCTCATCGAACTAATCTCCGTAGCCAATAAATCTTTCATCGTCCTTTCCCGATCTCATCGGACAAATAGGTCACTCTGATTTTTATATCTCCCATGGACTTTGACTTTCGAAGTCTCTGCACTAATCCGACTTATAATGGATTGCTCCACACAGAGAGACCAAAAAGCATATTTGTTTTTAAATTTATATCATGTCACATCACAATTTTTATAAAAAAAATTTCTTAATTTTTTTATTTATTGAATAAATTATTCATACAATTCTACAATCTACACATATATCCACGTGTCATGTTATATTTTTTTTCATTTTCATATCAAATTTATTACTAATGTAGTAAATATTTCGTTGCATTGTTATTATTTATTTATATTACTTTAATTATTTCTTCAGAAAAGAAAAATGAAAAAAACATAATTGAAATTTTTTATTAAATAACAATAATAATACTGTTACTAAAAATTTTCATTAAATATTTAAATCTAACTATATGCGGTGTTTATAATCTGAAAACGTCGTATTAGCCCAGTCCAATTCATTAAAAAAACCGTAAATGTATATAGGTTGGTTATAACTTTAGAACACCGTAAAAAGTGTTCAACAATAACATATACGGTGTTAAAAACGCGTATATGTCTCATGGAGCGTTTCATGCGGATGAAGCGATATCATGTCAAATGAAGATAAAAGGTTTTCTACATTAAAGCTTCATGTCAGTTGTCAAGTAACGTTCATCCTCTCACATAAATCTCACATAATTAATTTCTTCTTCGTTCTGATCAGCACCCAATCCCACTTCAAATCATCTTTTATCAAATTTTTTGATTTCAACTTAAAAATATTGTATTTGTTATTTTGAACATAGATTCAGATTAAAAATATATATATTTTTTTAAAAATAAATTCAATTTAAACATATTATATTTCTTGTTTTGATAACTCAATTCAACTAAAATTTGTAGTTGTTGCACCGGATGCTTCAGAAATTGCCAACCAAATGAGACTTGTGTTCAATTCATCTTTTACTTTCAAACAGTTTGATTATTAAATGCGATTGAGCAGTAAATTATAATAGACTTGTTGTCGTCCACTGGCTTATTGAGCTCCAGCAGGCAGGAAAGTGACTCAAAAATGGAGTCACATTTAGACTGTGTTTGGTTCAGACAAAATTTAATGTAAAGGAAAATTCGATAGAAAAAGATATAGAAAATTTGTGGAAAAATGAGAAGAAAAATTTGCAGTGAAAATAGATGAAAAATGAAAGAAAAATTTATTTAAAATAAAAAATCTTTTAACTTTTTTTTGTAAAAGTAGAATAAATTATGTGAGAAAACATTTTCTCCCCAATTTTCCTTTCCACAACATTTCCTCTGAACCAAACACACCCTTACTGGATGGCTTTCTTGAGGAAACATGTATAATTAAACGCACACCTCCAAATCTGCAAGATCAGACTTCCCTGCACACATTACTCTCTCTTATCATGGGAGAAGACTACCAGTACGTCCTCCGCTATCTACCACTCTACCGGGCCGCTCTCACGGACAACTGGGAAGCGGCTGAGCCCATCTTCGACCGAGATCCGGACGCACTGACGTCGAGGATCACCGGCTGGTGGGAGACCGCGCTCCATATAGCGGTGGGGACCAATTGTTCCCACCGCTTTGTGGAGAACTTGGTGACCCGAATAGCGGCTGTAGACATAACGAAGCTGAGGACCCCTAACTACATGGCCAACAGCTCCCTCCATTACGCGGCTAAAGCGGGGAACACCAGGGCCGCGAGGGCCTTGGTGGAAAAGGATCCGGAGATGGTTTCACTTGTGAATCAGTGCGGTCACACTGCCGTGAAGCTGGCTGCTTGGTTTGGGAGGAAGGAGACGCTGGTGTACTTGCTGGGAGTCACTCCCCATGTGATCGGGGAGGCTGGGACGAGCCCCTATTCCGGCTCACCCGGGGGAGACCTCATCACGCTCGCCATCACAGCTGGGTTTTATGGTCCTAATCAATATATTTCATATTTGTGCTGTCTCAGAAACACAAGAGAAATTTTTGGGTGCAACAGTGGATTTTAGACACCAACAATGTCACGTTATTTTAAAAAATAAAATTTTTTTTGACTATTCAATCCGCCACATGATTGGTTAAAGTGTCACGTGACGCGTTTTCGTTCACTATAGACTATGTTGCTCAAAATTTCTCCTCACAAACTACATTCTGTGCTTGTTTTTGCCAAAGTTTCATGGTAATGAAAATTAGATAAAATAATAGAGATTTTTTAATTTGGTTTAGATGAAAAATTTTGAAAGAAAAAAAATTAGTTGAAAATTTGTGTAGAAAAATTTGATTAATGAAAATAGAAAATGACATATTTTTTTTCATACTTTGATAGATTTTGATTTAATTATATTTTTCATCTAATTTTCTAAACCTAACCTAACCTAACACAGACGAACAGTATTGGTAGTATTAATGGCAAAACCTGATTTTGTTTCAGAAATATATTTGGGTGTGTTAAAGAAATATATTTCTGTGAACTTGCAGATGTAGCTCTGAAGTTGATCGAAAGGCATCCGAACTTGGCCACCGAGAAAGACCGGAACGGGATTACGGCTCTGCAAACACTGGCAACGCAACCGGGTGCTTTCCCGAGCGGACGTAGCTGGTGGTTTTGGCAGTATTTCATCTACAATTGTTAAGTACATGGGCATGGCAGACTGACCATTTTTACACAGACGATGATGTTACTGTTGAGTCTTGACCCCAATTAAATGTATGTATCTTCTGGCTTCATTTATAGGTATTCCCCTGAGCGATAAGGTAGCCCCAGTGTTAGATGTCAAACAAGGATATAAAAAGAAACCCACCAGTTCTTGGAGGAAAAAATGCAGCGGCCGAACAGGGTGGTTCGGATCTGTACTACAAGCTTGCTGGAGTCTCTATCTTCTGGTTTGGAAAGCCGTTCAGTACCTCGGTATGTGACCATCTCATGCATGTTCTTAACAACTTTTATGTAGATATTCAGTCCGCCATGTGATCTACTCATCCAATGTGTCACTTTATATTTCGCAGTTCCAGTCATAAAGCACATTCATGAAACCAAACTGATGCACATTCAAACCAGCCTGTTAACGAAGGCCTTGGTCGAAACGGTCTTAAGCGTGGATGATCATGGAGTCGTGTGGGACGTGCTGGGGACTGCAATGTCCGCGGCAGCCAAACACGGTATCCACGAGCTGATCGAGGAGTGCCTGGGGCGATACCCGGGTCTCATTTGGTACAAAATTGAAGGAATTTACCTATTTCTGGCTGCCATCACATACCGCCAGGTTAAAGTGTACAATTTAGTTTATCAGATGACTGGCCACGTGGTCTTTGCCGCGACCAACACCATCGGTAAAGACAATGCGCTCCATTTGGCGGGAAGGAAGGTCTCCCCGCACAGGCTCAGCACTGTCACTGGAGCTGCCCTCCAGATGCAGCGCGAGCTTCAATGGTTTAAGGTGGGTTCCATTTCTTATATTATACTTCTCTCCTCATCTTTTTATTAGTTGAAAGATCGAATTTGGATGAAAACTATTTACTATGCAGGAGGTAGAGAAATTTGTGGAACCATCCTTCAAACAAGCTCTGAACGCCGAAAAGAAAACTCCGCGAATGGGGTTTACCGATGAGCACATGGACTTGGTGGAAAAAGGTGAAAAGTGGATGAAAGACACGGCCTCGTCCTCCACGGTGGTAGCCGCTCTCATTGTCACGGTCGCCTTCGCGGCGATCTTCACTGCTCCGGGTGGGAATAAAGATGACGGGACGCCTTATTTCCTGCGAGACTCCACCTTCATGCTCTTCGCCATATCGGACGCCCTGGCCTTGTTTGCCTCGGTGACTTCGGTCCTCATGTTTCTGTCCATGCTCACTTCGCGCTACGCGGAGGAGGACTTTCTGTACGCACTGCCTAAGAGAATCACCATCGGACTGGTGTCGCTTTTCATCTCCATCGCGGCCATCATGGTGACGTTTTGCGCGGCGATGGTGCTGGTGTTGAGGAAGGAGTTGGCTTGGATTGCGGTTCCGGTTGGGTTGGCCGCCTGCGTGCCCGTGACATTCTTTGTTATGCTGCAGTTTCCTCTGCTTGTGGAGCTAGTGCTGTCCACTTATGGACCCACCATTTTCCACAAGCAAAATGATTTGGTGCTTCATTAGCGAATTCCATTGGCTTAGCTTTATGCATTTACCTCACTTTCTACACCTTTGGAAATGAAATTTCTCAGGCTCATTGTTCCCATATGTATGGTGTAGTTGGCACCAAATTGCCGAGTTGGCAATAGGCCTGTCAAAGATCTGTTTTATTTTAGATTTGTGTCTATTCATTTGGGACTTTAGAGTCTATCCATTAGAACTCATTTGATTCTTGGATCCATTAGGTTCTATCTATTTGAATCCTTATAATGAATCTCTTTGCGTTTTCTTTGAGAATTAGTCTATTTGAATTAAAAATAAATTAATATTTCAAAAAAAAAATATATTAAAAAAAATTATATAAATTTTTTTTTATAAAAAATTAACAATTAAAAAAATAAAAATTTTATTTGATTAAAATTTTTTTATAAAAAAGTTATTTTAAAGTGAGTTTAAATATAAACATATATTTTCATAATTTATTATTTTTATAAATTGATATTTATTTATTTATTTTATTTGATACTTGAGAATTAGAAGAATTAGTTTTGGGTCTAACAGGTCTAAATAATGGGCCTGAGTTTGGATCCAATATTTATGAAATTATTGGGTCTGGATCGGGGTCCGGACCGGAATAAAATGGGTCTGGATCCTTCTAAATGGGTCTGGACCAGACTGGTTGACACCCCTGGTTGACAGAAGGGTAGTTCAAAACCGTACCGGAATCAAAAACTTAAATTGAAAATCAGACCGGTTTTAAGTCGTTCTTGACCGGATCAGACCGAAATATTTGAATTTGAATTGGACCGGATTCAAAAAAATATTAGAAAATTGAACAAAAATATTTTTTAATTTGTATATAAAATAAGAAATATTTAATTATTATATTTTATTATGAAATTGTTAATCCAGTTCATTTCGGTCTGGATCGGAATTTTCCGAATTTGGACCAAATTTGAAATCGAAATCTATAAAATTTGATCCGGTTTGATCCATTCCAATCATTTTTGGTTCAGGCCGAATTTTGTATACCCTAGTTGACATCGTTTTATGGTTTTTTTTTTCGTAGTCTTTTAAGGCATGTTTGGTTTAGTGAAATTAAGAAAAAAAGATGTAAACGATAGGGAAAATAACTCTATCTTGCATTTCGTATTATTTTAATTTGTTTAGTTAGAGGTAGAAAATTAAAAGAAAACTAATAAAAGGTTCTTTGCAGCGGAAGTGAGCCGAGGAGCCGCGACGGTTGCTCGTCTCGCCAAGGAAGTGGAGGAGGAGTTGAGAACGTGGTGGCAGGGAGTACTTCTTGGTGGAGTGTGAGCACCACGTGATGATGGACACTTTTAATGAGATATCGTCACGTGCGGCGTTGAGAAGTTAAAATTATATGTGGCGATTTACCATTAGTTTGAATTTATTTATTTTTTTCAACGCGTCACATGGCGGCTTTCTATTAATGGTATCCACCGACACATGGTGAACACAATCTACACAAGAATTTATGGGTGGCAAGGTGTGTCGAGGGAGGGGCGAATATAGAGAATAAAATTGACTAAACGGGCATTCTCAATAAATAAATATTAAAAATAGATTTGTATCATGATATATAAAATTTATGTCGTTTTCATTGGGTGGATAGCGGAGACAGTTATTCATGCAAGTTCAGATCAAATAATTCATAATCCAGTAAAAAATAATATATTTTTAATTTTCGTACTCTTAATTAATCTGAAAAATATTATATTTCTTATTTTTGAACATCATTTAGCCCAAAAAAAATTTTAGACCTTCATTTAAGTTTAAAAATATTATACTTCTTATTTTTATATCTCCATTCAACTTACAAAAATTTCGTGCCCCCATATTTAAATTTCTAATTCGACCACTGATGTCGCATCATTGTTTTTTATAAACCTTTCACTGAATAAATTTTTTTATACGATTTTATATATGAGACTCACGATCCATATAACATTTTATACTTTTTCATATTGATTTAATTATCAATTTCTTAAATTTTCTAATTAGTTTTATGTTAAATTTTCTTGACATTGATAAATGAAAAATAAAAAAACATAATTAAATTTTTTTATCAAATAACAATAATAATATAATAAAAATTTATGTAATCATGTTGTGATTATTAATTATTAATTTAGCAGTTATTTTTAAAATGTAATACTATGTATTTTAATGAATAATTAATAAAGATGGCGCCTGTCGGGTTTCAGACGACGCTTTAAAATGTTGTCTCATTTCCATGTGCAAAGTTCACTTGGTATAAACCTTCTCGTTTAGATGGAGATGCCATTAACAACAACATTTCTAATCAACTATTTTATTCAATGTTTTAAATGGCGTTCAGCGGTGAGCATGATGCGTAGTGATTATTAATAATAAATTTAATAATTAATTATAAACATAAATTAAACTATTACTTTCATAAAAAAATTAAATCATATGAACAATTAATTAATTAGGCCGTCCGATTAGTCAACGATTCTTTTATGATCTAACTTGTTACTCGGAGAATCAAACATCTGTCTTTCAAAGATCCGAGTTAGTGTACTATTACTACTATTTGAAACATTGAAGCAAAAAAATGATGGCAATCACATTAATGGCAATGTAGCAAGATATACACTTTAACTCTCAAAACTCTAAACAACTCTAACTTCTTTACAACGCTCAAACACATCAAAACTCAACAAAGATGTCCTAGGTTTCATCGGCCTGCGACTCGCTTCGTAGGCCGGAACCGGAAACTGCCCCCTTATCCGCTCGCACGCCCCGAACCACTTGGCCAACATGTACCTCTCTTTTCTCCACGGCCCAACGTGCATGTTCCTATCTTTCATGCACTTGTTAGCCGCTTTGCACAAGATCTTAACCAGCCCTTGCAGCCTCTCCGACTTGCCAACGAACACTTCGGGTAGTTTCGAGACCAGCTCGGTATACTCTTTGCCGCCTTTCAGCATTTCAAACTCCACCCGGAAGCCCAGCTCTATGATCACCTTGATTTCTCCTCGCATTCGGTTCGAATCGTCGGTGACTTGTAGATAAGTGTGCTCTCCTGATAGGATCTCTGACGAGCTTCGCCATTTGGATTTGCATATAGATGCGTTGAATCCTTGGGTTCGGAGCTGGTCCGAAATGTAGCTTCTTAAGCAGCTCCTACAGCTTGATCCAGCTGATGAAGCTGAGCATGAACATCCACCGTTTTGTAATCTCTGTGCGTCCTTCAAGGCTTGTTTGGTAGCGTGTCTGACTTTGGTCTCTAATGAACTAGTCCTGTACAATGTGGCCTGAAACCAAATCGTCAAAGATCGAAACTTTTAGTAAAACTGAGGTACCCATTTCGGGGATGTTGATGATTTGGAAGAATGAGCGTATCAATTACCAGAACGAGCTGCTCCTGAGAGGCCCAGAAAGCCCTTTGCTCCTCGACGTTTGCGGAATTCGCATCTTCATCATCGTCTTCAATTTCATGACCGGCGTATTTTCCGGCAACCCACTCGCCGGAGCTGCAAGAACCATCTGATGACGACGTCCCGTCCGCGAAATCCGAAAACCCGAAAACATCGTCATCGTCATCGGAGCCGGGCCCCCAGCCGGAAAATCTGACAATCCTGCCGGAATCCCTGCCGTTCATTTCAAATCTCGCCATTTCTCCGACCAGAGCGAAATCTACCACCGACCCAATTCAGATCAGCTCAGAAAGTTTCCTTCTTTGAATGAATACGGGGTTTCTGCGAGACCATCCCAGTTTATACACTGGCTGGGATCCATTGGAGGACAATTTGACTATGAGCTGGCCCGGTGAGTCCTACGTGGAGGAACAGATCGCCGCGTTTGGTCCAATCCGGAACAATGACGTGGCTTTGTTTGATTGGTGGATGGAGTCAACAAGACGCTTGGTTTGATCAGGTGGAGCTTGTATTTAGACAGGTTGATCCACGTAGGTTCGATTAAACAAAGAATATGCTTGGGGATTGAATTGAAATTGGATAGAGTTTTGGATATACTCTGAATCATTCCACTTATAATTTTCTTCATAAAATAAGTAAAAAAACGAAAGAAAAGGTTGAATTATTGTATTGCACATGTGGGTTATCCGCCCCTAGAGTTGGGGGTGGTAGAGCCAGCCAGTAGGACTTTGGATAAACAGAACAATGTGGCGCATTGTTGGATCTTTTGTCTTTTGTTCATCATGTGTTTCTTTGTTGTCTCGGCTTCGTGTCTGTGCAAGCTTATCCAATCATGTTAGAAGGACTGATTGGGGTTGGTAACGAGAGACTTGGACAAGTTTAAGATGTAAGATGAATCATGTGTTTAGCTTGGCCTTATCCTGTGCTAAGACATGACAGGGAAGCCTTATGATGAGCTGCATTCATGATTTATGAACCTAATATTGCAATGTAGGTTTTCTGCATTGCTTTCTAAAACGAGCAATGTTATCAAGAGTCTTGAGTGTGGATACTGTATTGAACTAGAAGATGGGACGTAGGGTGGATGAATGAAGAAATACATCATTTATATGTACATGGAGGAAGCTCGACGGTGTATGTGAGGGTCTGGCTCTTTTGTGCATGTTGCTGCTGTCTGATTTTTCTGTGGTCGGGTCATGGCTGGGATTGGCCAGCTCGCGACTGGAACAGATACTTGCCCTTCTCATACGTGAAGAAGCTAGGGAGCTCTAGACTTATCGAGCCGTGCTCTGCGAGTATACTCTTGGAGTTTGTGGTCGTGCTCCTTTAGAACTTGATCCACATTGTTGGGCGGGACTAGGGGACCGGAGAATGAGATTGTATTTGATCTGGCTCCATGACCATTCTGCGAGAGTAGAAATTTAATGATATGATGCTGAAAATACAAGCACAGAACGGAGAAGTAAGCATTCTACGTTATTGAAATGACGATGATGATACAAGCAGAAAAAAGACAAGCAAGCATGAACTTGATGAGCATCTAAAAAAATCAACTTCTGCTAAACCATGCTGAAGCGTATAAATAAAGCATGCAAATTTCTGTTTTTGATATACTAAATATATATCTGCGGATATTGTCCTATTCTAATTTACCAGTGTTATAGCTAAAAAAAAATAACAAATGTTATATTCATTATGCCCTTTTATCGAGCTAATCAAAACTAACACAAAACTTACCTTTGATTCTCTGGCACGGGGTCTCCCATATTCCCGATTAGCTGCTGATATCTTCTGTGCATGGCGAACTATATCTTGTCTTATAGAAGATGACCAATCATT
>NQLW01000026.1:98654-167240 GCA_002312845.1 Kalanchoe fedtschenkoi | reverse complement strand
TTAAAATTCATTTAAAAATAGTTTATTTGGTGAATTCAATTACCAATTACTACTTCATAGGAGTATATATTAAGCAAAAGATTTTTTTGTCACAGTTGAAGTTACTATAAAATCCTCATTTGGAATGTTTTACATATCAAAGGGTATTTTGGTCATTTTATGAAAATTAATTTAAAAGGACCAACTTTACCCTTGTGTTGTAGTTGTTGTAATTTAACTTCCAATATACCCTCATTAGACTAATTTACATTATATTTAAGTAATGTTGTAAAAGACACTAGACGGTTCTAGACAGTTGACATAGGCGGAGCTATATATATAGAATATTAAATAAATAATTACAAAATATATCATTATTAAATCTTATAATTAATAAACAATTTTAAAATATTATATTTAATAAGTAAATACAAAATATTTAATATTCTGCACATACACAAAAGAATATACAAAAAATATAACATAATACCAACTTTACATTATCATCACAATCAATTAATAACGTATAAAATAAAAAATAAATTAAGCAACTTTTTTATACTGCTCAAGTCTCATGTTTCCAACTTTTTATAAGTAATACTTCATTCGTCTTCTAATACATGTCGTTTAAGGTTAATTTGAGTAGATTAAGATGAAGTTAATGCTAGCGGTTGAACATATTTAATAACTAGATGGCTAATATTTTAAAAAAAATTCACAAGAGATATTTTATTGATTATGACAATGAAGTAATTAATGTTTACTTTTTGAGGTAATGTTGATATTAAATATGCATTGAAACTTACTAAGTGACAAGTAAAAATGAATAAAAAATTGATTAAGTGACACGTAAAAGATGATAGAGGAAATAGATAATTAAAAATAAAATTAAAAATATGTACCCCACACTTCACAAAATTAAATTTATATTAATACTATATAATAAATTGAAATCCAACACACTCACTGCCCATATAACAATAAAATCCAGTTGCAGGTTAAGGGTTTTGAATGCTGGCAGAAGATTACTCCCTTTGTCCTTTTTTACATGTCACTTAATCGAATTTTTTTGTCCACTTTTACTTGTCACTTAACAATTTTCAATGCGTATTTATTATCAACAACTACCTTAAAATGTCAAACATTAATAACTTCTTTATCATATTCAATAAAAAATACATTCCCCACCAGTAATAATCTACCAAGTTTACTTTTTGCACGAATTTTTTTATAAAAACATCAACCCCTCATTTATTAAATTTGTTCAACCGCTAACATTAACTTCACCTTAATCTACTCAAATTAATAGAGGACGGAGGGAGTAACTTGTTGCCGTATGCCAAATCTTATCCTCTTCCTCGCCATGTGAGTGTCTGAATGATTTAATACTTTAGTCGGATATTTCTATACCTATTTTCTATTCTCTTCTACAATCGCGGTCAGATCTATTCTCCCATCTCTTTTTCTCTTTTCCAATTTCTTCTTCTCTACACCGATCTTTTCCTCCTCTCTGATCCCTTATTCTCTTTTATTTTGATTTTTTATCTTCTAGTAATTAGAAGCGTGCAACTGGAATAGTGTTAGAGTTTCCAAACGAGAGTCAAATATGATAAGGAAAGATATTTCTGATTTTTGACCGTCCAATATCAAATTAGAACGTTTTGCAGGCGCCCAACGTTTATGTGCCGCCTGCCCGCGTTTTAGAACATTGATTTTAGGAGAAAAATCCAAAAGAGGTTCTGAACTATCACCAGTTACCCAATTGCGGTCAGAATTACCATGGTTTTCAAAAAGGGTGCGATGAAAAAAAAATTGGACTGATTTTCTAAATTAAAATTCACCTTTACATTACAAACCTAATATTATTATAAGACTTAAATTTGTGGGCGAAAATTACGTCATTTGGTTATCAAAAGACTTCATTTTCTTTATGTGCGCAAAATGATATAATTTATTTTGATAACCAAACGACGTAATTTTTGCATACAAATCTAAGTCTTATAATTATATTAGGTTAGGAATATAATGGTAAATTTTATTTTAGAAAATCAGTCAATTTTTGTTTCATCGCACCCTTTTTAGAAATCGTGGTAGTTCTGACCGCAATTGGGTAAACGGTGATAGTTCAGGGCCCCTTTTGGTTTTTATCCCTTGATTTTAAGTAA
This sequence comes from Kalanchoe fedtschenkoi, assembly GCA_002312845.1. Lineage (NCBI taxonomy): Eukaryota > Viridiplantae > Streptophyta > Magnoliopsida > Saxifragales > Crassulaceae > Kalanchoe > Kalanchoe fedtschenkoi. Next base: position 165,096 of record NQLW01000026.1, on the reverse strand, counting down.
GGGTATTTAAACAATTTTGTGACTAGAAGAATCATTTTTTTTGTGATTTGATTTAATTTATGAGAATGATACTAGTACTATTTTTTTTTACTTGTTACTTAATTAAAATTATTAATTATTTTTTATTTGTCAAATAACTATTTCAATCCATATTTTATCACTACATACACCTTAAAAAGTTGAACAATAATTATTTTATTTTACTAATTCATATAAAATTCATTTTATCCCAGTATAAACTACGATTAACCTAAATTTTGCATGATTTTTTTAAATACATTAAATACTAATCTAAACTATCCTTAATACACTACTGAGAGTGTATTATGTAAGTTTGAATTGAATTAATTAATAATTTTAAAATATTTATAATTTCGAAAACTATAAAACTTTTCAAAGTAAATAATATCTAGTATCTGTTAATTAATAGTGAATTGATTAATTTGCCAAACTGATATAGTATCACTTAATTGTGTACTTCGGTCCGATTATCCATCTAATAATTCAATTTAATTAAACCAATGGAATATTGAATAATAATTTAATGTGATTATGACTGATTACTCCCCTAATTGCAAAGTTGGAGATCCTCCCTCAAGCCTCAACCACGAGGTCCTTTTTATATCATTATTATTATTTTAAGAACAATTGACTTTAATTAGCTTAATGCTGAGTATTAAGTTAAGACTTCATAAATTAAATAAAAATAAAAAATGTTTAATTATAAAATTCTATATAAGAGGATAGAGCGAAAGCTTCATTCAACTCTATCTTCTCCACCCGGCAATCTCTCCAACTTTCGCTCTCTGCAAAAATTTGCAGCCACTCACTCGCTCAAATCCGCGTCTCCATTCCAAACCACCACCAGCAGCTTCCGTCACCGGATGCTGAATCACCTCAACGCATCAGATTTCACCAGACTCCCTGTTTCCACCACCGATCGCAATCTCAGTACGTCCTGTTGTCTTCTTCAACTCGCCCCCAGTTCGAACACGTATTCGGAAAACGTTTCCCCATGTTTTTGCTTTCATGCTCATAGCTTCTTGGGTTCTTCATCGCCATGTTCAATAAGTTCTGCGTTGCTCGCTGTTGGAGCCATGTTTTGCAGTTTTTGTTTTCAGTTTTTTTAGGAGGAGGATTTTGGTCGTGGGATCTGATATGGAGTTTGGGGTTTTCTCTTCTCTGATCCGGCTGTGGTGTTTAGTGGTGGAACATCTCCATCAGCCAGCTTTGGTTGAATGAGTAATGGAGTTTGGCAAGTCTAGGTTTAGGTGCAGGGTCATACGTACTATTTATTGATTGCTAGATGTTAAGGTTTGTTAAGGTTGTTTGATTAGTGGGGTTTCAATTTTCTCTAAGTTATTGCCCTTGTCTCTGTCTCTGTGTATATTTTGCTTGATCCATGACCCACCTCTTAATGTTGGTGACAAAGGATGTTGGTTGTTGGATAGGAGTCAATGCTAAACAATACTGGGTAAAGTATTCAACTCCTTATGAATGAGCCTCTGTGAAGCTGTAGCTTGTACTTGTGCTCACAAGTCTAGAGCTTAGCTATGATGCAATTGTTAAAATCCAACTGGAGGAAGAATAGAAGTTTCTTGGATCTACTTGCTCTACTAGTTACTTATTTAATTATCGTATTGTCTAGCTGGTCTGTTAATTATTACTTATGCATTATCCACACATATGCATGCTTATCTCACATAGATACGTGTGGAATTCAGCGGCGTGTAGCTGTGTGGAATTCAGCGGCGTGTAGATATGTTCATCGGTATTCTTTGTGCATTTGTATTTCAAAATTGCAATAAATTAGAATGGGTATCCATGTTCCTTGTCATGGGGCCGAAGCCAGGCGCTACTGCCCATTCTGCTAGTGATGGATATACTGTCAGTCTAAGTTGCACGAATACAGGGATGGGTATGGGAACCGACACGAAAAGCGTGAATTTTAAAATTATTTGAAAATGGGTATGTCACAAAAAAAAAAGGCTACTAAATTCCTTAAAAATCTACTATTTTTACTTATTACTTGAGAAATTCAGAAATAATTAGTTGTTATGAGCAGAAATGAGATAGAAACAGTATAGTTAACATCCAACAAATATATCTAAGCAAATTTTAATTTTTTTTAAACATACATTTAGTAATTTTAAACCTCTAAAATTATAGGAAAAGGTTTTTCATGTTTCTAGAGTTTGCATTCTATAAACGGAGTTAAGTTTACATTCTATAAGCCGAGTTTCTGTGCAACATAGCTGTCAGTTTTATGCTTGTTGTCTTCTGGAGTGCCATGTCTCTAGTTTTCGAAGAATGTAGAATATGTAGTTTTCCTTTTGTTGATTTGGCATATATTCAACAAAATGTGCAAATCAAGACAACTAGCAGAAGGGGTCATGCCTTGATGTGCTGACTGGTGTTTTTATAATGACCAGTCTTCTTTATTGATCCTTTATCTTCTTGAATGCCTGGTTACAAGTATGGGCTTTTCTTGGAACTGCAGCAACCTGTATATAAAAACAAATCTGGAAAAGAACTTCAGGAGTAACCAATCAAATTTGAAACAGATATTTGTTTAATTGACTTGAACTTCTGTGATAGCTCCTCTCCCACTACTCTTCCTCCTTTTTTTAATTTTTGATTGATCTTGTGATGGTGGGACCTTGAAGTATATTATCTGCTTCATCATCCAGCCTCTGGCGTCTCCATCCTTTTTAGGCTTATCTTGATAAGATGAACTTTTTCATCTTTGAACTCTGTTGCTTGATGTCCTCTTCCTGGGGTCATATTGAATTCTAAGTTTACCTAAAGCGCTTTGGAAAAGTGGTTGGCTTAGAAATGGATAGGGTTGATAATTAGGCTGTCAACAATGTTTTAAAGATTGAAGGAATTTGTCTGCAGGGAAAAAGTACAACTCAGAGCTACTTATCTTGCTCACTATTAAACCAGAAACCCTGATGTTATGGCTTCATTTATAGTCTTCCAGTTCACGTGTTTTGCATTTTATTGCAGGAGTTCTAACTTGTTTTGTATATGTTCCAGACTTCCAGTTCACAATTGCCAGTTGACAAGGTTGTGAAGCAGCAGTTAATGGCCTCAGAGTATAATTCTCTGGAACATACGCATCATCAGGAACTGAACAAGGAAGAAGAATCTATTGAACAGTGGAACTCAAGTTCAGATACAGCTTCCAGAGGCTTGACTTGCAGTTCATGGAGTGGTTTTGACTGCAATATTTGTTTGGAGTTTGTCCAAGATCCTGTTGTGACTCTTTGCGGCCACCTTTATTGCTGGCCCTGTATATACAAATGGATCCACTTCAACAGCGTCTCTAATGAAGAATCCGGCCAAGGCCCACAATGCCCTGTATGCAAAGCTCAAGTTTCATCTGCAGCCGTTGTTCCTCTCTATGGTCGAGGAAGAGACTTAATATCCTCGGACCCAGAAGCGTCAAAATGCGATCTAGCTATACCAGAAAGGCCTTCTGCGCCCATTTGCTCGGATATGTCAGTGGGATCTGCCAGACAACTGAACCAACATAACCATGAACAGCGGCAAGGACAGTTCCATCCTCAATATATCCCTTACACAACAACATTCTCAGTGCCTAGACTTGGAGTTACAAATTCCATCCAGCCACTCATTGATATTTTTGGGGAGATGGTCTATTCAAGGTTATTTGGACAGTCAATAACCAGAGCGTACAACCACTCAAATTCATATAATGTAGCCGAGGCCTACACGCCGAGAGTGAGAAGACAGTTGATGCACGCCGATCAGTCACTGGGCAGGCTGTGTTTCTTCGTCCTTTGCGGCATGATTCTTTGTTTGCTCCTGTTCTGAGGGTTTCACTCTTTGGACCTGAATGATTGAAGACTCGGTGAAGCCATGGGAGGAGCTGTGAGAAGTTCAGATGTAAATGTAACCAAGAGTCTGTCAACTTTCCAAGAAATAAGTTACTGATAGAATTGGATAGAGTTGTAGAGTGTTGTATAACAATCTCAAATCTCATATTCATGTCATCACTAATAAGATGGAAATGTGTGTGATTCTTTATCTGAGAATAAAAGTTGATGAACATATTATTAACTCAACAGATGAAAATGTCAATTAATTGATGAAAATAAGGTAAATATTCAATAAATGTCCATTTATTAACTGATGAATATTATATTAGATATTGAATGAAAGCCTGCATTTATGATCTCATCTAATGAATATTGACCATTGACTACAAAATTCTATAGCTATCTACTCCCTCCGTCCTCTAATACATGTCGTTTAAGGTTAATTTGAGTAGATTAAAGTTAAGTTAATGCTAGTGGTTGAACAAATTTAATAGGTAGGTGGTTAATAATTTTTTGAAAAAGTTCGTGCAAAAAGTAAAATTGATAGATGATTATTGGTGAGGAATGTATTCTTTATTGATTATGATAATGAAGTGATTAATGTTTGACATTTTAAGGTAGTTGTTGATATTAAATACGCATTGAAAATTGGTAAGTGACAAGTAAAAGTGGACAAAAAAATTCGATTAAGTGACATGTAAAAGAGGACAGAGTGAGTAATGAACATCTAATTTAAATTTGATAGCATGAGCATTCTTTTGATGAAATCTCCATTAAGCTCAAAAATAACAAATGATAAGTATAAAAACATATGATAAATATTAACTCCAATTCAATGATAAAAATAAAATAAATTTGTTCTATAATTTCATTAAAGATAAACAATAAAAAGATAATAATATGAGATGAATAGGATAACTCATTTAATTAATATCTAATATTAACAATGAATGCATTAACTAATCTAATAATGAATACTCCCCCTGTCCTCTTTTACATGTCATTTAATCGAATTTTTTTCTCCACTTTTACTTAATAATTTTCAATGTGTATTTAATATCAACAATTACCTTAAAATGTGAAACATTAATCACTTCTTTATTATAATCAATTAAAAATCATTTATCACCAGTAATAATCTACCAATTTTACTTTTTGCACGAATTTTTTAAAAAAAAACAGCAACCATCCACTCATTAAATTTGTTCAACCGCTGGCATTTACTTCACCTTAATCTATTCAAATTAAACGACATATATTAAAGGACGGAGGAAGTATCTATTTGTAACCTCAATGACTCATAAAATGAACAGTTATTTGGCCAAAATTTTTTTTCCCAATGGTCTCCCATTCAATTATTTTTTTTGAAATAGTCTATTTGAGATCAACTGAAATTGTGTCTTTTCTATTTCAAATCGCGGTCTCAAACTGTGTTTAGAATGTGAATGTGCTAGCACCAGATTGTGCATCCTCATTAGTGCACACACACCGAAACAACTCTCTGAAACTGTTTCCCTTCAATCCGGTCGCTGTTTCAAATGACGGCAACCATTTCCGGCATTCAAAAGCTACAAATATTCTAACAAATTATCAGAGGATGACTCTAAGCCTAGTTAATCATAAAGGCCTAAAGGGGCTTGATATTGCAGATGAACAAATGGAAACTAATTTTCAGGTAAACACTCATTTCTGTAGTATTCCAATGCTTATGCAAACTGAAAATCGACTGCCATAACAGTTGCCGGTCGGTCCGGTAACATAACAAACCAAATAGTTGGCTCATTCCTTCTTTATGCCAGTCCGACCAGCTTTTCACTGACTTCCCAAACCTTGCGTGCCTTCTCGGGGTCACTGGCTTCTTCAGACAGCTGGTTCTCAAATGAGGCTGAGTTTTTGTTCCAGCTCCAGTAAACACCGGACTTAGTCAGGCTCGGATCGCTCACCACCTGAGGCAAATTCGCAAAGATTTAAATCACTTCAAGTCAAATGTTATGCTTAATGAGAAACGTCAAGGATGCTAACTGACCTGTGCCAGCCTCAAACCAGCTTCTTCTTCGGACACATAGCCCTTGGTGATGTACTTCTGAAAAGGAGGGAAGAGCAATCGGAACAACGGAATGTGTTCCCTGAACAATCCCGTCTCAGCAATGCATCCAGGGTACAGCGAGGCAAATGTGACGCCAGTTTCCTCGTGGTAGCGCCTGTGGAACTCCTGCATAGTGAGCATGTTGCACACTTTGCTGTCTTTGTAAGCCTTAGCACCATCAAACTCTCCTCCGTCGATCATTGGTGAGCTGGCGACCCCATTTAACCCGCCAGCAAGTCCTCTCAGATCTCCCAGATTGGCCTTCGGTGGCACATTCCCAGCCAAAGTGTTAGTGTTACCTAAAACGTTCAGTGCTCAAACTTAGCCACGCTTGAAAAATAAACATTACACTGTTTCACTTCATAGACGATATCGGAACCCATCAGTTTTGTCACCTGTGATGGAGCCGACGATGATGAGTCGCTTGGACGGATAATCTGACTCCTTCAAGTCATCAAGTAATAGCCTGGCGAGCAAGAAATGCCCGAGGTGGTTAGTCCCAACGCTAAGCTCAAATCCTTCAGCAGTGTAAGTCGGCTCCTTAGCTGTCGGCAAGTAGACAGCTGCGTTGCAGACAAGCACATCCAGCGGCCGGCCTGATTTCTTGTAGCTATCCACAAACTGCCGGACGCTGTCAAGCGATGCAAGGTCGAGATGCATGATTGTGTAGTTCTCCTTGGCCATCCCGACTGATTTTGCAGCTCTTTCCGCCTTCAGGAAGTTGCGGCATGCCATTATTACATGCCATTCCCCGGTTTCAGACAACGCCTTGGCCGTGGCTAGTCCTAAGCCAGATGAAGCCCCAGTGATTATCACATTACCCTTCCTCGCAGTCTTCTTTGATTCTGGTTTTGAATTTGTAACTGCCGGAGTTGTTGCAGCTGTCTGGGCTCTTATAGGAGAAACAGCCACTTTCCGTCTTCTTAATTCCTGCATCAAAGGCTGAGACTCAGAACCAATTTCCATGAACAAAGAGCTTGAAACTATTAAAGCTGCATCAAATATTTTCTCTAATGAAATTAGGGTTCTTCGTCGGCCCAGACATTTTGCTTCACACAACCTTAAATAGCTAGAAACCTAGGCAATCCAAACTCACGAGCAAATCAAACTCAGCTAACTCACCAGAGACGAAACGGGCTCAAACTTCCCACCAATTGGAGCGCCAAAAAGACTTGTCTCCTTCATAGAGCCACAGGCCTTCACCTGCCAACATAAACAGACTCATTCATCAATTCAGAGTTCCAACGGAGAAACTGATGGATACCCAAATCAGTAATTGGTCAAAGAAGACAGAAAAATCACATCTTTATGCATTGCAGCAGCAGACTGAAGCAGCGAGGCTGCCTGGAGATTAAGAGCCATGAACAGTCGCAGACACTGAGAAGCTCGAAGATGGTGTTGTGTGTGAGATATTTCAGGATGAAGAGGTCTCAACTCCCAACTTGTCCGCGGAAATTTGACTATATAAAATGCTGGTGTTGTGAATCTGTGCTCGGGAAAGATAAGGTGGTCGTTGCTCACAGCTGACTGATTTGCCAGGTGGACTTCGGCTGACCAATCAGGAGTGAGGTGTTGGATTTCCTCAGAGCTTTGTGAAATGTTGGGTTGTGAGCGCCTGGAAGGTTCTACTCATTTCTGGGCCAACCCCTTCAAGGCCCAAACATGTATTGGCAGTTATGTCAGCACCTCACGGCAGTTTGTCTGACGAAATTGGCGCCAATTCGATGGAAGATGGAAGCTTTGGAGTTGAAGAAATCGGCGTACAATTGAGGATTATTTATCATAACTGGTAATATGATTATTTTCCCTTTTCTTCTATCAACATAAATTGTTCGATCTGTTTTACTGTAGATATACGTTTGCGAGTGCAGCTTAACTGTTTGATATAATGCTTATGAGAAAGTTGCGTTTGGAATTTTATATTTCAATGGGTTTTTTAGCTTCTTATATGTACTTAGATGTTGCTGAATCTTGTTTTAAGGATGGAACACAAAATATTGACATATGCATGTTTCTTTTGATTAATCATTCTCGGTACAATGGATTTGTTCGAGGAATACACCGGTTCATAGGCGGTCTGGCTGATAAAATGACCCCTTGTGTCTGGATCACCACTTTTTACTCAGTGAATATTCAATGTCAAAAGGAATGTTTTATGCATAATTCAAATTACTCTTGATCAGGAATGTTCTCGATTTCCTTAGCTAATTCTCTTGTCAGCCTCTCTGCGCGATCATCGTGGCCACCTGCAAAGCTGTAGACTTGATATGCTAGTTGAAATGTCCTCCAGAGCAGTTTCTGGCAGGCTACTGGTTGGCCGCTGCAGTTTGACCCTGGACCATTCGCTAGTGCTTTTGCGTCCTTTGCATCCTGAAACAATGGAAGGAATTAGAATCAGAATTTCTTATGGTTAATAATTTTTACTTTTTAGCATATCAGTCTTCTTTTTGCATACTAACCGTAAGTGCTAACTCCATGCAGTTTGAAGAAACATCTACCATTGATTCCTTGACTTTGACCAGTATATCAAAATTAAAAAAGATATTTTGGCTCTGAAACCGCTTGGACTCTTCATCTTTGGTACGTTCTAAAGCATCAATTTCTCTTTTGACCTGCTTTGAGAAAAATTTTACTTTTCTGTCGCATTTGCACACAAAAGTGTTGAAAATGAAATGCCGCCCCACTATATGTTCAGATAAAATTACCTTAGTTAAGTAGGTCTCTACTCTTTGAAGGAGCTGCCCTAAAGGGCGCTCCACTTTTGTGTTCTCCAGGGTTGTTATCATTCCTTCTAGTTTTGCAAACAATGCTGCTGCCATCCTTAGCGTTTCCAGCTTCCTTGATGGGAAACCTTCAAATCTTGCTAGCACCTGCATCTCAGTTCCCAGCCTAGTGAGAAAAATGAACCATATTCCCTATATAAGAAATGTCTCTTCGCTGGAAAGACATTATTGTCACCTGTGTCTCATCGCTCAACTTCTCAAGATGTTGTTCTACATATCTGTGGAAGTTAGCTAGCTCAATCATGTTATTAGTTTTAAAGGAAATGAGGGCCGCCTTCACTTCCATGATCGATTTGGCATGATTTTGAACATCTGCCTCAATCTGTTGAAAGTAAGCAGATCTAAAATAGGAGAATATAAAATCAAGATTATTTACAGATCAAACATCATTTATTTAATAAGAACTTGGGTGCTCTCTAAACCATCATAGAGCAGAATAATTGATTTTACCTTCTTGCCATCTCGGCCAGTGCATCTGCCATTCCTTGCTTTCCGCCGGCAGCTCCTCCGATATGAGACTTTAGTTTGCCCTGCTTGTTATTTAAACTAGGTCCCTCCACCTTTCCTTTAAGAAGCCGATACAAGTTCCCCATCTGGGATGATTTCTTGAGTTTGGTATTTGTTTTCTTCGCACGCAGCGCAAGACAAAGTACGGGGGGCGGAGGTGGTGCAGATTTGGATGCCTTTATCGCAGGTGAAGAGGGCTGAGGCACTGATCCATTGGCAAGTAGAATGGGCGGTGGGGGTGGTGGGGACGGTCGAATTGAGGGCTGAACTGTTGGTGGAGGTGTGTGGTATGCAACTGCTGATGACGGATTGATTGATTGTGTTGTGTTATTTTCTGCATTTTTTCTTCTTGCTACTACCAAGGAGTGATTACTTGCTGTAGCAGATGTTCTTTGCTTTTGTTTATCAACCGCCATCTCTTGTTCCATCGAGCTTATACTTTTTGGTGATGCAGGCGGTGATTTGCTGAATGACAGTTGACGTACAAGATTTGGACTTAACTGCCCCAATGACTGAAGTCTAAGAGGCATATGAAGTGGATGGGAGCAGGATGCTTCAGCAAGTTCACCAAATGTCATTAGAACTTTCTGCTCTGGAAGAAACAAAGTTGTGGAATCTGGAGAGGGACATTTGACTTTGCTATCCAAATATGATGCATTCAAGGTATCCCCAGAAGCCCAACCCTGTATTCTGTTCTCTTTATTTTTCTCTTCTTCATCCATTGCATCAAGCATCTTTCTTGCCATGTTGATCATGCCATCAAGTTTGGCTAGCAGTCGTCCACCTTCATAAGAAACAAATTCTTAGTTCTAAAATCTATTTTGAAATCCCTTTGTTTCCCTGATAACTAAAATTTCTTACCAAGCTCTTCTGCATTCATGTCGTCAAAGCTGTCATCATTCGTATCAGCCATCAAATCCGGTATCCACTTTTTATTCTTACCCCACACATTACCCATAGCCCTTAAGGCGTTGTATAGTTGAATTAATGCCTGCGTGAACATGATAGTCTTTGACTTACTTATCAAGCAAATGCTGATTATGATAATCTCATCAAATACATGTTGTTGAACAGACCTCATTAATTGATGGCACATCATCTTTATCTTTCGCCAGAAGTTCTGGAACAACATCAGGGTACAACTTCTTGAAATCATTTGCCGTTCCCAGTATCAACTGTTGCAAAATGAAGGCATACATTTTCAAAACTCCGCTTAAACTAAAATATGAGATGCTTTGGAACAGCTACCACTGCGATCATACATATTACATACCTCAAGAATTGGGCCCGAATAATCACTAGGTGACAGATCAATGATTTCTCGAAGAGTTAATATCTTCTTTCGAAGCTGCATCATTTGAATCATGTTCCCAGCCCGCGTACAACTATTACTTACTGGTAAGTTCTCCAGTTTCGCCATTCCTACTTCGGAAGTTCCTGTAGCCTGCAAAATTGATTTCTTTTGATCAGGTTTTCAAAACATCCATATTTCTCTTGAATTTTTTCAATCTCGCTGCATATGAATCTCAAATGTACCTTGGGGATCCTCGCATCATTGTGGACAAACAAAGGTGTTGTCAAGCCACACAATCCGGATGCCATAGCAAAATATTCACCTATGCTACCTCTAAAATTGATTTTCTTTGCAGAAAGTTGACTTGTGGAAACTATTCTTTACAAGGGATGAAGGATTCATATCCTCTCTGCGGCTCGGTCAGGAGCTCATCAGGTCCATCTCCAAAAAGCTTAGCTGTGAAAGGCAAGTAAACTCGGTTATCTCATACACAAAAACTGAATGTTGCCTTGTGGGTAAATCTGATTTGTTGTTTCTGGATGTGGGCACATATAGAAGCCTCTACTGATGTGCTTCTTATAAACGCAGAGATTAAAACCTGATAAACAGACGTAAGCCTCCCATCCCTTAGAGCTTAACAGCTGCAAACTGATATGGTTATATTTGGGATGTGGTTTTTGCATCCCTATAACGGGAAGGTTCATTACTTAGTTTAGGAATAGAAATGGGTCTATGTATCATGCACCATGTGGTTCCAATATGACTCTATAATTCTTAATTTCCAAACTAAACTGCCAAACAAATTCACAAATTCCTGAAACCATGTGCATTTAACTTTCACTTATTAGATTCTTCTCCCTTTTTTCTTTTTCAACCCCGGACGTCTGGTTATTGGCAATTTGATTATTCTTCCATATGCAGGTTGCACAGCACATGCATTGTGGACATCCATGTCTGTTAATGACTTCTGAATGTGTCACTGACGGATTTGATACGCACAATCAACATAATTCGTGTATAAGAGAAAATTTTCCATATTCTTGCTATCAGCAATTTGCACTGTACACTATGTCTGTAATACTCATTGAATCAAATCCCATTGCCCAAAAAACCAACTTAAAATTTGTTTTGAAATCTCAACTTTCCACCCTCGTCGATGGGGGTGTTGTTAGCTAATAACGACAAGCTCTCCTGTTCAAATTCTGATGGTAACATAAATATGAATATGTTGATTGCATGCACACGTACTTCAGAACCGGAGTAAGCAATCCAAATCCAGACCATTCAAATTTGTAACGGTCAAAAGGAGCCAAGATTGAAATCGACATCCTCAGACCTCACGCCGACCGTATAATTGCTAGACAAGATCTGCGGCTTGGTGTTGGGCGTCAGCTTATCGACCACCAGCGTGCAATTCACCAGCACGTAAATCTGCTGCAGCCTGATCTTCACCACCTCCACCACCACCGGCACCCGCACCATCACCAGCAGCGGAATCCTACCGGCGTGCCGGCTCTGCATAAGCGCCTCCTGCAACCCGGACCCGAACGCGCTCTTCCCCGACAGAGCAATCTTCATGATCGACGTGTCGAGGTACCCCTGGTAGAAAGCCGGCATCTTTCCCGAGCACAGGACGGAGTCCTGGAACTCGACCACCACGGAGCTGTCCTCGCCGTAGACGAAGGCGATGTGGGAGTTGGGGTTTTCGGCCCTCACGGTGACGAGGAACTCGGCGTAGAGGCTGAAGTCCATCTGGGCGTCGAAGGCGGTGACGTCGAGGGATTCGACTCTGTAGGTGGGGATCTGGGGGCGGGCGGTGGCGAGGAAGTAGACGGCGGCGGAGACGAGGATGAGGACGATGAGGAGGATGAGGCAGTAGCAGAAACAGATGCATTTCAGGCAGCAGTTGCTGGATTTCCGCTTCGACTGGTATCTGGGGATGTTGCGGCTGTAGGGCGGCGTCGTCTTGTTGGGGTCCTGGTAAGGGTTGTCCAGCATGACGTAGCTCGGCGGAGGCGGCGCCGGCGCTTGCGGCCCGTAGCTGTTGCTGTGATACATCGAATGAACAAGAAAAGACAACAACCAGAAATTCAAAGATCAAAATTGCTGAGTTATTTTCTGATTGGTGTTTAATGAAATTTTGTGAGAGGTTGAAGTAGGGCTAGTTTAATTTTGTGCGCCCTAGAGGTGGCAAGGTTGCATGCCAATCGAGGCAAGATTGAAACTTTGTTTTCCAGAATGGAAAATGGTGAGATGGGGTTGACTGGAAGATGGGATTGGAGGTGGGTTTCCATGGAAGTCTGTAGATTGTTTTGGTTTGGTAGGACATGAGAGTTTTTAGGAGTTTCCGATCTGGATTTTTGGGTGTCATTGGCCATCTTTGGTTTCCTGGATTTTTGCCATCAGCTGGATTTTCAGCTCCAATTTTGCAACATGTAACTATCCCATGTCTACGAGACTTCATAAATTAGGCTTTTGATGAGTCTGAATGCAAGAACAGATGAAGCCGGACTTGGGTTCTTGTTGTGTTAATTAGGCTTCATCATGAGGCCTGAATGATGAATATGGTACACGTGATAGATGGAGGATTAAAAAGGCAGGGAGGTGTTGGGCCCAATAATTTTGAATGTTGACTAACAAGTGTAAGATCCTTTAAATACGCGAACGGTCACCGCAAAAAAAAGAGAAAGGCATGGGGGTGGAGCCACAGCCACACTTCAAACTCTCAACATGAAAGTCTTCTTGACCCTCATGCTTCCTAGTGCCTAGACATTGACATCCACTTAAGCTAGTGGCAGGCGCTGCTCTTTTGGTTTTGGATCACTTTTGGTGTATGTCCATCTACTGCACACATGCATTGTTTTCACCATCTAGCATTTAATATTAGAAGAAGAAAAGAGGCTCCGAGTGAATGCGTGATCATCATCATCATCTTCAATTTTTGATCATGCATGGTGATCCAGTAACACAACTGGCACGCGCTTTCTCCAACCCATGTGTGCACTTTTGACATTACGAGGCAAGGCATCATTAGTTGGCTCCAAAGAGCAAGTTTTTGGGCAACTTCCATTTAAAGGATCCAGCACTAAGCTCCACTCCCATGGTTCTCCTCGTCAAAACAGGTTCCGAAGTTCATGATTATGCTTGAATCTCTATGTCTATGCATCTAGATTCCATTCACAAACCCAGCTGCTTTATGATTGATAGGAGATGTGTGTTCTCCATCTTTTGGTTATGGATTTTAGAGAAACGATCTGACTATAATTGTTCGGAATGTTGTGATTTCAATCATTGTTACACAAATTTCGGAAGCCTTAATGATATCGCGGAAACAGGATCAAATTGATCATGAAGGTGTACCAGTAGATAATCGAAGAACAAACAGGATGAATACAAACAACTGAATTTGTAAATACTGATGAAGAATAAATCTGAAAAAATAGTATGGTGTGATTATGAAATAAATAAATATATGATATATATAACTGACACGCGCCAAGACGAGATAAAAATAACGAATAATGTAATTTAAATAAAATCCAATTGTCAAAAAGCGTCCGGGCTCTAGAAATCTGACACTTCTCGACATCTTTCCAATTTTTCTATTTGTAGACATACACAATACTTAGACAACACGTAAATTTGACAGTAGAGTCAGATTTGTTACGCGTGAACTCTTGTACATTTTCATCATGTCTATGCTCATGTGATAAGACATAAACTTGAACATGAAATCTGAGGTAATTCGACAACATTCCAAATCATCAAACTAATATGAAACTCATTTTACGACATGTAAGTAGTTTTTGAAGCATTCCTGATTAGGATCCCAAACAATCAAACTATTTACTTTCAAACCAAAACCATCCTATTTTGTCTGAAAGTCATCTTATTTTGCACCAAATTCACCCTATTTTTAGTGACTCTAAACTTACTTAACGAATCTAAATCCCCCTAATAACACGATTTGTTTGCTTAATGGGAATATATAGTTAGCTAGAAATGTAAGCATCCCACACATGGGTCATTCAATTGGTGCTCTAATTGGGCGTGACAAACCAGCACTTCACCCTCACATAACACAATCAAATTGCCGATTAAGCACGCACTAATCAAGATAACGACACACTCCCAGTCACATCCCAATCTAATTATTCTTAACCTCAAAGCTTATCTTCATGAATGATTAGTGTAATGGTGTCACCATTAGCCCTTCATTACCTATTATTTCTCATTCCATTCTAATATTCCAGTCTTGAGTGATTTTATAATATATTCATACAAACAAATCTGATTTAATATATTATTTTTAAATTTCGTATAAATTGTGATGTATTATTATTGATATAGAATGATTTTTATATGTACTATGAGAATGATGTAATATTTTTTAATGCGATTGTGTGGATTAATTGCTCGATTATGACTGAGCCCTGCTTCTTCATCACCGAACAGAAGAACGTGAGTCACACATGCTCGAGTCTCTGCGTCGATGGGAAAAACAGAGGAGGACCATTGAACACAGAACACGAGTGCAGGACGACAGTTTGACATCAAATTCTGGGTCCATGTTTTCACATGATTCATAGCAACACAACGAGTCCAGACAGCTTGTCAGCTTCTGTTCAACTTATCCGATGAAACATTTGGATCTCTCAATATGTCTGTGCTGTCATGTCTAATGAAAATGAAATGAAGTAATTAATTTCTTATTAGAACGTGTTGTAATAATAAATTTTATTAGAAGAGCGTGAAAATAGAAATAAATAGAGGAAAAAATTAAAAGGATTCTGAACTATCATCGTTTACTCAATTACGGTCAGAACTACCATGATTTCTAAAAAGAGTGCAATGAAAAAAAAAATTGGACTGATTTTCTAAATTAAAATTTACCATTACATTCCGAATATAATATTATTATAAGACTTAAATTTATGTGCAAAAGTTATGTCATTTGGTTATGAAAAGACATCATTTTCTTTATGTGCGTAAAATGATATAATTTATTTTGATAACCAAACTACGTAATCACACAAATCTAAATCTTATTATAATATTAGGTTAAGAATGTAATAGTAAATTTTATTTTAGAAAATCAATCGAATTTTTTTTTATCGCACATTTTTTAAAAATCGTGATAGTTCTGACCGCAATTGAATAAGTGATAATAGTTCAGAACCTCTTTTGAATTTTATCCAAATAAATAATAACAATGAAAGAAAGGGAGCTGAAAGGCACGAAAAGGGTCCTAAAAAGCATCTCATATATACTTTTTTTTCTTCTTCTTTTCTATGATACATCATAAGCAACGTAAAATTACAGCATCCGAAAGGGAAGGAGAAGTCTTATGCATTTTACAACATACTGGAACTGAAGCCAAGGTCAACACTGATCTACGACGACGCTCACGTCTAGCAAATCATATTTTTTCTAGCAGCGAATAAGTTAAGGGTACGAACTAGCCACTCATGAAGACTACTCTCCGGAAATCTAGTCATCATTCTAGGTGCGATCAGTACCTTCAAAGCCCCGCAAAGAAGAGAAGTTAAAAAGACCCAACCGCCCCAATCCGCATGAAGTAAGCGCTGATGTGATAAATTGCATATAGGGAGTTGGGGGCGTTTTTGGGGCGTTTTAGCCTCGCCTGGTGAAGTGGTTGAAGTCGTGGTGCTGAACCATGAGCTGCTTCAGCCACGAATCTGCGACGCTCAGAAGAGACACCAATCTTTGGTGGTCTGGACCATTCTTGCTGGAGGCCCACACGCTACCTTGCATTCGGTAAGTTGCCATGCCAAAAGGCCGGAGATATATGCCCTTCCTCGCTTTCGCCTTCTTATCCATCTCCATTTCATAATCAGAATCCATATCTACAACATTCAAGACCGTGTTTTAGTCCATGCAAGTTTGAGCGCCTGATGAAGACAGAGACAATACGAGCGTTCTCGGCCCAAAGAATTTATACCTTGAAAAGACGATGAAAGGGTATGATAAGTGAGGAAGCAAGTAGACAAACTCTTTATCGTTCTCCCCATTGGGATGTGATATATAGGGTACCTGATACCAAAAGAATCAATTCGTCGCTAAATCAATCAATGAACTACTGAGATTCTCGTTCAGGCATATCAAAGTAGAAAAAGAAAGGTCAGAAATACCATGCAACAGCCATCCAACTAGCCGGTGAAAGGTCCACGCTCCTCAGCGACAAAAGACCGGGATATTTTTTGGCGAATCCGTTGATCTGACAGTGAAAGAGGCGAAAGGGGGTCAGACTAGAATATCACGTACATCAGCAGCTGCACGAGAATAGCACTCAAAAGGAATATCGATTTCTTCTTTGTTTGAAACAAAAGTGAGTTCTCACGGATCGGTAAAATGACTATTTTGCATAACCCGTCTGAGAAGAATCTAACCCTGAAATTCTAACACATCCAAATGCGGATGATTTACAGATACCAACAATGAATTACAGATCAGAACGGCAAAATTGTTTGTGAGTAGTTTACCTTATCCATAAGAGGAACTCTTCCATAAGGAGTAGACTGATCGAAATATTGAAAATACAGGTTACCCAATCGATCATTTAGAGGGCTTTCCTGCTCCGATCCTCCTCCCTCTGATGATGACCCGTCCCATCTAGATAACTTGTCGCTATCGCTCTCATCACTGCAAGAATCACTAGATGAGTCCCGTGCCTCCCCATCTCTTGACTCCGTCTCATCCCTAAAACACGAAAGCATAACAGCAGAAACCGTTCATACGGCACACCACTTATCTTCAATCAGAAAAATAAATCACAAACACAATGGATTGCAATCCGATCACCATAAACATCCTGACTGTATTAAAGATCTGAAGGAGATATGACAACTATAATTTGCAGCCATTTCAAAACTGATTTGAACTACTTTATGTGATCCCATATCTGAAATAAAGTTAACTAAAATTCTGGATTTTATAGATGGGCACATTCAGCTAAGAAATTCGGCGTCAAAAAGAAGAAGAAGAAGATAAGCTATCATTAATACATAATGAGCTGAAAGTGGACGGTATCGCTTCAGCATGCATATGTCATCAAAGAAGCAGATTTTCATAAAAATGCATTACTTGTGAGGGTGAGGGGGTTTCGTGATTACCTCAAATTGTGAATCGAGGAACTGCTAGTGTAAATCTGAATTGCGGAAAGATACGGAACATAATACTGAACTAAGGTTTCCGTATCGTTAAACAAGACAGGCACACCAGCTCCATAAGCACTCCATTCATCATAGCAATTCCAAAGATCTGCCAATGTGAAATACTCAACTTGTTCCTTGTTCCAGGGATGCCATAATCTATTCAGCTTCCTAATCTCACCCTGCACCACGGAAATCAGCCAGAATCAACACAGACCCATTTCGCAAGATGACAACTTTCTCGCACCCAAATTGATCAGAAGACCAGAATCTGGCTGAAATTCAGGTTCGCCGTGCCGAATTATTAAAAATGATACCTTGTGGAGGAAGTGAGATGGCGCAACAGGCGTCGTGCAATCCAAGAACCTCTCCAAATTAGATTGCATTGGCTCCTGGATCATGATTGATTTGCTTCAAGAGGAAAGAGGGAAAGTTGATGCTGATGATCCCCTCCCCCAGAAATTAAAAATAAAAGATCAAAAAAAAGGAAAGACAAATTCTCAGGAAATGAAACAAGGGAGGGAGAAATGGAGATATTTATGAAAAGGGGTGATTAAAAAAGAGAAATTTGTGGGATTTGATTTGAGAAATATTTGCAATAGCAAGAAGGAGAGAAAAGAGAGAGAGAGAGGTGGAGAGAGGGAGACGAGGTGGTCTGTAAATTGTCTAAATATTGACGTCTGGTCTGGACAGCCTGATTTTCAAGAACTGGAAAACAAACAAATCTCTCTCCCAAAACAACACCAACTCATAATAAAAATAATATAAATAATAATTATATATATGAGGGGGAGGCAAGGCGGAACGGACCGGCTCTGACCGGGGCTGTGCTGACACGTTTGGCGGTCGACGGAGGGTTGGCTTGCCGTACGCCGCAGAGTAATCCGATCAAAGTCAACCGGGCTCAATTATATATCAGTGAGGGAATAAAAAGGCACGACCTTGGGAACAAGTCTTCACGCTAAATAAAAAAAAAAACAAGACTTGGAAACTACAGAAAGAGGAGAGAAACCCGCAAAGCTTTCTCAGAGAAGTGGAATTTTTGAGGGCAAGGAATTTGGGTCGGTGGCGGTGGGTTTGGTTGGAGTGGAATTTCAGGGTTTGAGATGATGTAGATGGAAGGATCATTCAGAGAGGACAACCATGGCTTTCGGATTTTGGAGTGGTTTACTCTTCCTGGCTTTCTTTTCTTTGCAGTTGCGTTTTTGTACGTCTCCAGAATTAAATAAGCAACTGTAAAATTCACTTTTCTTTAAATGTTGGACTTTCTTGTGACTTTTTTTTTACTTTAATTTTAATTTTTTTTAATTTCAGATTAATTCTGTAATTATCATTAATAGAAAAGTATGAATCAAAGTGACGCTTAGATATACCAAATTAGATTTATCTGAATCTGAAATGAATTTTAAATGATCATCTGACACTCGTCATATTTATTATTTTATTTTATTTTTAGCGTAATTGTAAGCAATCATATGAAAATATGAATAAATCTTAATTTTTTTTAAAAATATGAAATTATATCTTTGTAAAACTTATTTCCGATAAAAATATTAAAATTTATTTCCTATTAAAAACAATTAATATATCATAGTTTATTTCCTAAGAAAAGTTTAAATGATAAAGTCAAGTTCTCTTGTTATTTGTATAGTAATATCTTTACCTGTCGATTTTTTTATTTTCAGAAATAAATAAAAAAGAATAGTGATTTTTTTTTAAAAAATATTGTAATATTCTTATATGAGAAGTTCTGTTGCACTTAATTCAATTTCCGTGGCATTTCTAATGATGGTACGAGTCACTAAGGAAAAATACATAAAAGAAATTATGAACTATATCACTTTATCCATTTCGATATGTATAATCTGAATTGTCGAAGATGGTGCGATGAAAAGATTAGACTAATTTAGAATGTTTTTTAAGATTAATTAGTTTGATTCATTAAATATAATTGATCATATTGAAGTTAACTAAATACAAAAAACGCCATTTTGTTTATATGTACGAAACGATATGCTTTAATTTATGACAAAACGATGTATTTTTCACGCACACGTCAAATTCTTATAATAATATTAGTTTATGATTGAACTGAATATTTTATTTCAGATAATCAGTTCACATTTTTTCTTGCAGCATTTTCGATAATTCATATAATGGGCACCGTAATTGAGAAATTGGTAGTAATTTAGAGTAAAATATTAGATTTAACAATAAAAAGTTAACACCAACAAAGTGCTGGCCTAGTTGTCTTGACTGTTAGTCTAACAGTCTAAGTTACTGAGTTCGAGGTTTAGTGATAGGTATCTGATCTTTATTGTTATGGGTTCTACTATCAAGATGGAGAGTGTCTGAACAATCACCAACACCCAATCTTTACCATTTTCCATTGGTGTTAATACTAATGGAAAATTTATACATGGAACCAAAATAAAATCTTGCGACTCGTGGTAAACCAGATATAATGATAGGACAAAAGAATCACGTTTATTTTATTTTTTTTGATTTTTTTTGATTTTAAGAATGATATTAATGAGAAACAAAACTAATAATGAATGATTGACTGCAAATAAATTCGATCTCACATGACATATCACATGCTTTAATCTTGACAAAGAAAAAATATTAGTAATAAATAAAACCGTTTTATGAAAGGGAGAGGCAGATTCCATATGAAAAAGTGTCCACTTTTTAGACTTGTGTTTGGTTTGGAGAAATTGTGAGTGAAACAGAAATGTAGAAGAAATTTTATATATGATTATGGAAAATTTTGAGAAAAGAAACTTAAATATTAAATTATAAAATTATAAATTTAAGAGTATTTTATATTTTTTGCGTGAAAAATACAGGGTGAAGATAACTGAATTTTATTTGTTGTATATTTATAATGCACAAATGAGCAATAGTGAATACATAGAGAAAAAAATTAAAATAAATGATTTAAATCAAACTAAAGCACCATAAATGTTTGTCTTAAAAGAAATGAGCACCTTATAAATGTGCACTACTTATATCTTTGTTATTAAAAACCGCAGTACACCGGCCACCTTGTTTCGGCTTGTGCTTACCATTTTGCACATCAAACCGGGTTCAACTAGATCGAATCGATTCAAAGAAAAACCGCTAAAACCAGTAAATTTTCTTAAAAGCAATATTACAATTGTTTGATTAATAAAAATCTATTAACTAAAAGTAATGATGATAAATTGATGAAAAATATGTCACCGCATGGATTCGAACTCAAGATGGCATGAGTATTAGACATGATATCACCAAACTGCCTTATGAACTTGTTATTAAACACATTATCAAAATTATTAATCAAAATAAAATTTACACCTAATTGGATAGGCGGTTGAACCGGTCCGGACCGCCGATTTAACAGAAAAATCGAGAATTGATGCCCTAACCGGTTTGGTTTCTAGTATGGTTTTGATAACTATGAATCATATCATCTCAAGATAAGACGGTTTCAGCCAACTTTAACTCGCACAAACATGACATCCTCCTTGAAAACTTCTTCAAGTAGCTTTTATAAAAAACAATGTATTGCTTTGTAGAAGAGAGTAAAAAGAGAGCGAAAATGTGCAAAGAAGATTGTTTTATTTTACGTATGATGTGTGATTTCAGAGGTGTAGGAGGTCCCTTTACTAAATTGTTGATGAAGGTAACGCAACGATCTCTTACATTCTCTACTCTTGAAGGCGCAATTATCCAAAAACGCCTAGATTCATCAAAATTACTCCAGACTTTCTTATTTGTCCACTTTCCTCATGAAAGTCCTTAGTTTTTCCAAACTTCCTTCCAATTTTCCCATTTGTTCACTTTCCTCATGAAAGCACTTGAACTCTTCTAAGCACGAGCACTATTGGATGTTTATTATCCAATCATTCTTGAACTAATAGCAATAGCTATATATTGTGTCAGTGTTACTTAATCATAATTCACTCTAATAGTGAACTATTTGTAACAAATCACTGAAACATTTCAAGCTTGAGCCTCATCTAATTAAGTTATTCAATTCATCCCCATTGAAACATATTAGATATATATTTCACTTTGAATCTAAACTATGTTGTGTGGAGGATTATTTTTGATAACAACATGATAGTTGCTATAGAGGGAGTGGATAGCGCAACCATCTCCCACCTTCTCTACTTTTGAGCGTGCAACTCTCAAAAAACGCATGGAACTCCTAACATCCTCCACATTTTCTAGTTTATCCACTTTTTCCATGAAGGCCTTTGATATCTTCCAAATATAATAATTAAATTTACTATCCAACATTATCTGTGGATTTAAAAATAAATTTCACTTTCCAACGATAATAGCAATAATACCATAATTGAGTAAGCTTTTTATTACAAATCACATCTAACTAATAAGAGAAAAATAAAATAAATTCAAGGAGAAGTCATTTTACTTCTTCTTTATTTTTTCCCAAACCAAAAATAGGTTAATGCACTTTTCGTTTAGAAAGAAATAAGAGGTGAAGGAACATTTGAGAAAAAATTAAGTTCTTTGTTTGATTTAGGAAATATTGAAGAATACAAAGCGATATGGAAAAAAAGCAAAGAAACTTTTAGTATATTCAGATAGTATTTTCATATTTTCTACTAATTTTCCTAATTATTCATGAAAAAAATAAATAAAAATCATAAATATTTTAATTTTCTCATAGTTTTATTTTCCTCCCACATTTTCTAAATCAAATTAAGTGTAAAAAATTTATTATCTTTTTCCAGTCTATGTAGACGATCAGGAGCACGAGATTGACAAATGATATTTTTCGGATTTTTTATTTAATTTCTATTTTACTTTAATAAGTTTAGTTATATTATAAATTCTCATTCTTAATATATTTTCTAAATTATTCTTCTTTTATTAAACTGTAGATTTCAGGATTTTTTGCAGGGATGCCTCGGTTTTCATAGTTTATTTATCAACATTGTCTGTCTTTTAATTTATTTTCAATAATATTTTATTTTTTCATTTCCATTTATAGGAACTATGGACTGCCATATATCACACTATCCGCCCATATTGTCACATACTAAATCCTGATTTGTCTCTTCAGGACCTGCTGCTACTACCTTCTGATTTCGAAAAAAAAAATATCATGTGGTTTTTATGAAGTTAATTTTGAAAAACAAAATTAGATAATAGTGAGATAACTATTTATAAAAAAAAAGTCAAACCAATAATTAATTGAGAATCAATTGATACCCAATTTTCTTATTTGTTTCCCAAATAAAAATGCAGTTGTTTCTACTTTCTAATTAATTGATACCTAAATCGATACCTATATTTAATTTGAATAATTAATTCCCATTTTTAGTTGATTCAATTAATAATCGATTGACTTTTTCCCCACTATTTATCTCATCATTATCCAATCTTCTTTTCAAA
This sequence comes from Kalanchoe fedtschenkoi, assembly GCA_002312845.1. Classification (NCBI taxonomy): domain Eukaryota; kingdom Viridiplantae; phylum Streptophyta; class Magnoliopsida; order Saxifragales; family Crassulaceae; genus Kalanchoe; species Kalanchoe fedtschenkoi. The sequence goes on along the minus strand of NQLW01000026.1, from coordinate 142,000 downwards.
TGATTTCATGATTCTCCATTTAGTTGGGTATCAAGTTGGACTAATGAGAAACAAGCACATTCTCGATTTGGGAAACCAACAAAAAAAAATCTAATAAATAAGAAAATTTGGTATCTATTAATTACTAGTTGGCTTTTTAAAGTTTAGATATGATTGAATTGCATGGAAAATTTGTTGTTCATACAATCAATTTTTTCGGTCACAACATATATATGTAGATTGTCACATGCGTGCCAGCAAGGATTAAAGTGTGACATGTGGTTTGTAGCAGCGAATTTCTTACTCCAAATTCGCCGGTGTTACTAACTAAAATAAAAAAATGATATTGATGAAAACAAACCAAAAGACCGAATATTGTTGATACAAAACTGTGAAAAGGGGGCATCGATCCTTGAAAAGAATCAGTTTTCAAATAAGATTTAACTACCAAATAATGCATTTGTGAAGCAATTTCATGCAAAACTATCATATTGATTAAAGTGGAATCACCAAAAAGTTATTGGTCTAGTGACTTTAGTGCCGTCTAATATTCAAAAAATTTAATTAGATTCGAGTCTTGGTGATATTGCATACACATAGATTGATGGAAAAAAAAATGGAACCTGTTTCAAACATCAAATGACAAATATAATTTTAATATAGACAAAATATTACAAACACTGAAAAATTATAATAAATGGTTTCACTAGGTAGTTTTATTGTTAAAATTTTGACAATTTAATGTTTAAAGTATAATGCTAAAAGGTTGTTCCATTTATATGCACGGCATCTTAATCACTGACTGATCCAAAGAGATATGAGGGATTGTCTGACTCATTTGATCCTATTCAATTTTTAATTGAATGGAAAACTTATGCTCATAACATAGTAATGACAAAAATCCGAATTTGTTCATTTTAAATCATAATTTTTTATATTTATAGTCTTAAGTTTAATGTAATCTTAACACAATGTGAGATCCAAATACAATATTTTTAAACTAAATTTATTAATCTAAATATAAATGCACCATTTACTGTTTAGATTTTATTTGTTAACCCTCTTAATTATCTTTATGGCTCAGCTATTAAACCTTAGTTCCACATTATATTACAAATAGGATATTCTCATTTAAGTGTCGATTTTAAACCAACACGTTTATCAACTAATCCACAAGTCCAAACCAAGTAGATGAATTCTTTATTGCAACGTTAGGTGTGTGATTTTTACCGATTCAGATTCCGTACAAACTCTCCTAGCCTTTTTATTACTATCAAATTATAAGATCATGGCTGGTGGTCAGTAGGATTTGGTCACGATTTTAATATACAAAATTATGAAGAAGTGTAAATATCATTGTTTTGTAGACTAGGGAGGGGTATTATATGATTTTAAATTTTTTTAATCATTTTTATCAATTTTTAGATGATGGATAGTTCAGATCCAATCATAATTTTTATATCGAAGATAATAATTTTTTTTATCAATTTTGGTCGGATAAAATTTTAAAACTTAAAATGAGCAAAAGTTTTATAACACAATACAACTGTTTTACTTCTACCTTTAATATGATAATATAAGAGCATCTGCATTAAAATTAATTAAAAATAAATTTGTATCATGTCATCTCGAACCTCATCACCCGTATAAATATTTAACTTACGTTGAATAAACTTTTCTTTAGTTTTGTATGTTCCATTCACATATCATATTGCATATTTTTGACAGACCAAATATAACATCTCTGTCGAGATTTCCGATCCGACTTATATTGGATTGTATCCCCACTCTAGCTCAAAAGCCTAGACTTGTGAGTCATGATTCAACAATTCAATATAAGTCACCTCATCTTTTTCTCACTAGCCGATGTGAGACATTTGTCAAGTGCTCTTCATCAACAATCTCCCCCTCACTTGGGAAATGTCACAGCTCCCCCTCGATCAATACTTCGTTGGCCCAGGTTTTTGGCTCCACCAGCTCACTCGCGTCACATGAGATCCCTTCGATCGCACACCCTCGATCAATACTTCGCTGGCCCAAGTCTTTGGGGCCACCAGCTCACTTGAGCAACTACGAGCTACTCTCGTCGCTCCGCGACATCCTTGATACTTGGGGTGTCAGCCCCTTATCTCCACACATCACACGTTTCGCATACAGGTCTCATATCGAATTATGGGCTCTGATACCAATTTTTAGAGATTTCCGGCCCGACCCATATTGGATTGTATCCCCACTCTGACTCAAAAGTCTAGGCTTGCAAGTCATGGTTCAACAATCCAATATAAGCCACCTCATCTTTTTCTCACTAGCCGATGTGGGACATTTCTCAAGTGCTCTTCCTCAACAATCTCTCTTTTCTTAACGCAATATATCTATATTAAAAATAAATAAACATCACGCTTAAAACAAAAAATATGATTTTTGTTAATTTTATATAGAACAAATATCACGCTTCAAACTCTTAAGCATGATATTGAATCTTTATCATACATATGAATCTGTTCTGTATCAGAATAAATCCGTCCCATAAAATTCATGCTCTAACATTACGAACAAACATTGAATTGAGGGACCTAAGGAAGTGGTTTGACAACTACTCGTACAACAACTAACCTTTATCACTAACCTAAAATCCGAGGACAAATTCCATGTTTTGAACTTCATCTCTCTAGATCTGATTATATCTGATCCGTTAAACAAAAAGTTTAATTGGCATGTCCACCAACCGTGAACTATATGGCATCTCAAATTAATGCAGACACCAACTTTTCCACTTAATATTGAAAATGTTATCCGATTTTGTCAACCAAATCCATTCCATTGACCAGATCGCTGGACACAAATTGTTCTGTTTCAAACATGTCATTAACGTAGACAACGACGACAACAAATGACGGATGCCATGTGCCTGACTGCCTGGATGCCTAGCCCACTTATATTGGGCTTGGTTGGTCGATGTATAAGACGATCTGCACAGGCCCGTAACGGTTTCAGGGCCCAACAAAACGTCTGCAGCTGCAAGGCTGCAGTCGAGGAGAAGTGAATAAATGATTGAGATTGATACAAGCACCCAGCAACATGGAAGACAGCCTTGAAATTGGAGAAAGGGATTCGGGAGGTAAAAGCTACGGCCTACGGATGGTCATCATCCCAACTATCAGACATTTTAAAAGTAAATTTGTGTAATGTCACCTTAATTTTATATCAGATTAATTAATTATTTGTATAAATATTCTTTTCATATAGTTATCTTTCACATTTAAATTTTTTTCATGTAACTCTGTATATGGACCTCACTTATTTTATAGTGATTTATATATTTTTTCATATTATATTCATTATCAAGTTTTTATAACGGTTATAATTAATATTTTAATACATAATGATACGCTTAAAAATTCGGTCCAATTTAATTTAAAAAATGTTATTAGTATACGATGTTTTATAACTTACAAACGGAGTACAAACTGCATGTGATAGTCTTATACGATTTTTTAAACATAAAATGCCATATAAAGTTTAGATTTTATACGGTTTAAATGTACAAACGTCGTATATTATTCATGAAGCGCATCTTTTGTGTGATATGATAACAATGACACGAAACTGACAAATAAAATTGTGACATAAACCCCTCTCTCTCAAGTTGGATTAGAAATGCCCCCATAGCTTCAAATTGACTTTTGACTAAAAGGACACTTCAGAGAAAATTCATGGATAAAAAGAAGCAGAGAAAATAAAGCTGCTCCATGTTGTATCCTTACTTGTGGAAAACCTCTCTAATTCTTTTTCAAACTTAATTTTGTGTTTTAAATAAAATTATTACTCTCTCCATTCTTTAATAGTATTCGTTCAAACTTAAGTTGTATGAATAAAAAATATTAATATTGATTGTTAATCAATTTTAACATATATGTATTTTAATATATTTTTTAAAATATTCTGTAAAATGTAAAATATAATGTATTAATCTATTCGGTTTAACTTTAAAAGATCACTATTAATATAGATGAAATCCGATAATAAATTAATTAATTTCTTATTTTTAAGGTATGTGACAGCATTATATATGCATTTGAATTGTTAAATGATAAATAAATATTAGCCACCAAGGTTGTGGCAGGCCTACTGGCTTGGGTGGTGGTCTCTCATCCCCAGTGGTTGGGTGTGTTGAGTGTGTTTTCTTTCTCTTTTTAATAATATGGTTTTTGTCATTCCCTACGTGGAAGCTCATCCTCTTTCCTCGTGGAAGCTGTCAGTTCACCCTTGTGTGAGTGTTGTTGGGTCGTTGTTCGGCACAGTGTTCTACATAATCTGTTTGTAAGTGTGATTGTTATGTAAGAGCCGATTATAATGCTTTGAATTACATTGTAATAAAAAATTATTAATAAAAATTAGTTAAATAATTAATAAAAAAGGGGAAGTATGTGCTTCCAATAAAATTATTGTATTTGTGTATACAATAAAATTATTTAAAATATATTTAATAAAAGGTTTGGCTCGTTATTTCATATGACATATTATAATAATAAATATAAATATGTTCATGTTAAATTTTACTTAATGATATTAATGATTATTTTTAAATAATTTATGTTCAATATTTAATGCAGACAACATAAAAAATGAGCAAAGAGAGCATAACCCCCTCTAAGGATACCATCAATCATCATATCCACCAAATGAAATCTAATCTTCAACACGTACCATATGTTTTATGGAAATTCAAGTTATTTACTTTGAGTTTAATTTATTTTATTAGACGGAAAAAACTTATCAAATCTAATTTCAGATGATCTCGAATTAAAATCTGTGTTATTTCTATATCTTTATCTATTAATTGACATTTTTACTTATATAAATTAATTTGAGATAGCTAGTTCATTTTTTGAGCATTTTTTTATAATTTTACATGAGATCCTCGTCAATCTTTTGTTAACTCTTTTTGTAATTTTACATGAATCCGATATACATCTCACTTATGTGAGTCCTCATTATAACGTCACAGAACGAATTATTTGGATTTTTTTTAATTAGTACATTAAAATAAATTTTGCTGTATTTAAAGTTACTCTTACAAAAATATCAAGTACATTTGAAGCGTCATTTTTTATATTCTTTAATTAAAATATTTTGTTTGATTTATCTCGAACAAATCAGTGGCGAGATACAACGGAGACAATCACCCTCAAATCCAATGCAAAATATTTTTATCTATACTAAATATATATATAATTTACATATATGCAATTTAGGCTAAATTTTAATTTCGCATCCTCGAATTAAAAGTAAGACATTTCATTATACTCAAATCTAATTTATAATTTTCACACACAAATCTAAGTCTTATAATAATATTAGTTTTGAAATGTAATGATAAATTTTATTTTAAAAAATCAGTTTAATTTTTTTTCACCGCATCTTTTTTGAAAATGATAATAATTCTGACCGTAATTAGATAAGTGATGATAGTTCATTATTCATTTTGAGTTCCCCCATAAAAAAAACAAGATCGAAACAAAATGACACAATTTCGACAATAAATATGATTTATGCAAATTATCATAATAAAAAAAACGAAAAAGAAAATGAAAAGGGAGGGTCCCAGCCGACCTCTCTCTCCTCTTCCTATTCACACCTCCTCTCTCTCTCTCTCTCTCTCCGTGTCCTCAGTTTCATCAGTGAACAAGTTTGTCCAGAAACGAAGGTACGCGTTATCTCCTCTCCTCGTCTCCTTTCCTTTTATTCACGCTGTTTCCAGTTTTTCCTGGGTTTGTTTTGTAATTGTTTTTGGTGTGCTTTTGACTTGGATTTTTCTTTTTTTCGGGTTGGGTTCCTATTCGGGCTCATCCCTCTCTTTTCTTCCGCTTATTTATGCATGAAGATCTGGCTGTTGGATCGCTAGCAAAGCGCCAGGAAAATCAATTTCAAATCTTGCAGAAATCAAACGGCATTCTGCTCCTTACAGACGCCTTAGGGTTCATCTAGACTAGGTTTAGGAGAAAATTGTTCCATATAATTCTAACTAGTTGCTTTTCCCCCACATAAACAAAACCTGATGAACAATTCAGACTGATCATATTTGGAATGGATTCATGCCAGATCTTGGCGAGGACCTCATGAGTTGAGCCCTTTGGCCTTTGCAGTTTGGACGGCTGGTTTCGGTGCTGATTACGCCAATTGGGAACTGTTTATGCATTTGTGCGGAATGCGGGTTTTCTCCGGTTGAAGAAAATGGGGGGATGTGTTTCCACCTCTACTCGGAGCAGTAAATCCGTTGGACATTCTGACCAGGGTCCTTCGTCGTGGCACGGGTGTCGGGGCAGCAGGAGGGATGTCATTGCGCTGCAGGACTTGCGCTCTATACCCAATCAAATTGTTTCCAACGGGAAGATTCAGAGTTCTTGCATATTCACTCAGCAGGGCCGTAAGGGCATAAACCAGGACGCTATGATAGTCTGGGAGGTAAGCGCTCCTCATTTTGTTTCCAGTGTCTCTTTATGCCATAAGTTTGTTCTAAATTTTGAATTTTACGTTTAGGATTTTTTATCCGAAGATGTGACTTTCTGTGGTGTTTTCGATGGTCATGGTCCTCACGGCCACCTTGTTTCACGCATAGTGAGGGACAAGCTGCCGCTAAAGTTATTATCCTCGTTGCGTTTGCCAAAGTTGAAACATAATGGGTCTGGGAGGACTTGGATTAAGGGCGGCGGCAAGAATTCAATTGCTGAGGAGCTTGAGAAAGATGAAGATGCTGAAGATAAGCAGAAGCAGTTGTGGATGGAAGCTTTTCTGAAGTCGTTCAAATCCATGGATAAGGAGCTCAGATCTCATCCTAGCTTAGATTGCTTTTGTAGCGGAAGCACTGCAGTGACTGTAGTGAAGCAGGTAATGCAGCGGAAAAAACTGATGAAGTTCTTTTTTCGTTTATGAAATTTATATGCTCTTCTCATGTTTTTTTATTCCTCTACTGAAGGGATCTAAATTGTTTATCGGTAATATCGGGGATTCGCGAGCAATTCTAGCAACTAAAGACAGCAGCAACTCCATCCGAGCTGTTCAGTTGACGGTTGATCTGAAGCCTGATCTACCAAGTTTGTCATCTAACGTCTCCAAGAAATTACACATGCAAGCGTTTTCCTTGTCGATATTGTGACGAATTTTTAATTGAATTGACAGGAGAAGCAGAGAGGATTAATCGGTGCAAGGGAAGGGTATTTGCTTTGCAAGATGAGCCTGAGGTGTCCAGAGTCTGGTTGCCTTTTGATAATGCTCCGGGTCTCGCCATGGCTCGCGCATTTGGAGATTTTTGCTTGAAAGAGTATGGGGTAATTTCGGTACCAGAGTTTTCTCACCGAAATCTTACTGTGATGGACGAATTCATTGTTCTTGCATCTGATGGGGTCAGTTCTCTTTTCCACCTTGCACATTTAATTAGCAAGAAGCGAAGCTAGCTTAGGCACACGCGCAACCTATGTTGGATAGTTTTCAATGTTGTTTGGAAGTTGCATGAATCTGCAATTTAAGATTGCCAAAGAGATGATGCCGTGTATATTTTACTCACGATAATTTCACAGGTTTGGGATGTTTTGAGCAACGAGCAAGTAGTGGAGATAGTGGCTTCAGCTCCAACCAGGTCCTCAGCGGCGAGGACAGTAGTTGACGCAGCGTCACAGGAGTGGAGGCAAAAGTACCCAACTTCGAAGATGGATGACTGTGCTGTAGTTTGCTTGTTTCTAGATGGGAAGATGGATTGTGAATCTGACTTTGACGAACAAGGATTCTCCTCTGCTCTTCACAGCAATCATTCTACCGCTGCTGTGGACTCAGACGATGGGCACAATTTAGAACCCACTCTGCAGAGAAATGTCACTGTCCGATCTGCATCTGAAGATAGCCAGAACTCGGAGCCCTCCCTGCAGAGGTACTTCTCGATGAAAGCCACATTTGATGAAACGGAAGCAGCTGCGGATCAGAACTGGTCTGGCCTGGAGGGCGTTACAAGAGTGAATTCGCTTGTCCAGCTTCCTAGGTTTTCAGATGAAAGGGCCAAGTCCTGAAACTCTCTTTGTAGCTCGTCTTTAGAATTCAAATGCATTTCAGACTGGCATTGTGCATTGCTATCACCTATCAGACGTATGCTTACTGTAAGATTGTCTCCTCTTTTGTCAAATATTGTTCCACCCTTGCTTAAGCTATTTTTTTTCAGGCTTTGTTTGGTTTAGAAAAAAAAACGTGTAAGAAGAAAAGTATTAAGAAAAAGTTTGAGAAATTTTTCTGTTTAGTATGGAAAATTCTTGAGGTAACAAATTGTGACAAAAATGGAAAATTTAAGGTAAACTAACATATTTTTAAGTAGTTCTATGATATATAAATAACACAAAAATAATTAAATTTCACACTTTTCTTAATAAATTCTAATATTTCTGTTATTTTTCTTTACTCGCCATTTTCTTCAAACCAAACACAGCCTTAAATTATTGAGGCTTCTGGCTTTGGTCAGTGTAAATAAGAGGAAATCCTGGATGTAGTATCATGATTGTAATGCCTGCAGGAGTAATCTGGATGATTGAAATATTAAATGATACAGATTAAAAATGTGAGACAAACAGCATAGATCAGTTTGATCATATGCACTGTCAAAAGGAATGAAAAACTGGATAATAAATTACAAAAGTAAGGCGATGGCCGAGGGTGAGGTGCTTCGACATATGCAGGAAACTACAGAGGCTCTCAATACATGTCCAAGAAAAAACTCAAGCAGACTAAGTCACTGCTTGAAATCTCCGATGGTGGACCTGAGTACAACAAAGACGGGAGTTATCATGAGGCGGGCAGCGCTGCAGTAAGCACAATACTGGTGTCCTTTAGCAATTGATTACGATGACAAGAAACTGAGTTCAGAGCAGAATGAATAGATAGATTCACGGCCTAGAGCTTCCATCGATTCAAGTGAGCACAAGGGCAAATGTCACAAGAAAATGGAGCTTGAAAAGTAAAAAAATGCAGTCCCATTCTTCCATATTTTACATACATGGTCAGCTCAATTCCACAATCGCAACCATTCAACTCTAATCTTATCTGCTCTACAACAGATCTCAATACCATTAGGAAAAAGTTGCCATTTTTCCCATTCAAAAAACCACTTGAATTATTCACAAATTGGGACTCTAAATTTAGGGGTAAGAAAATAATACCTGACAAAATCCCAGCAACTCACCTCAGCTATGATCAAACCGGATCAGCAAGCTGGGAATCAAATCCCGACCATCTTAAAAACAATAAAGCTGAGAAATCCGATGAATATGAAAAGAAACAGATAGTCGACGAAGACGAAGAACTTGGTCGACCCATGGTTCCGCTTCACACCCTGCTTCTTCTTGTTCTTATCCTCCTCCTCATATTCCTCGATCTTCGCCATCACCCGATCCCTCCGAGCCCCCAAAATTTCCGAAAGTCGATTTCTTTTCAACCCCCCAAATCGAGATCTGCAAGATCTGGAAGCACAACGAGTGGGTGGCTTTTCACGCCGAGAAGATGATGAGCACGAGCGCAACAAAGAAGCCGTTGTTTTTTTTTCACTTGTTCTGTCGAATGAATGCCGCTCACGTGACGCGCACGTGATGACCCGAATCGATTCGGGTCGAATTGGAGGGACCGCCCAGAACGCGCGAACCGTTCCCGTTCGAATCTCTCCATTCCTCCCTCGATATCGACCTCTCATGCGACCGAAAATCCCGCGACGAAACGCCTCTCTCTTCCTCCATTTCGATCCAGTTTCTGAAAGCTGTTGATATTTTTCTTTTCCAGCTTCCGAAAAATAGTTTTCTATTGACTTTAATCTTTTTGGGATTTCGATGGCGGGAGTTTCCAATCCGTTCGACGACGATGACGTCAACCCATTCGCGGTGAGTGGTTGTTGGTTTCTTGTATCTTCTTGCTGCTTTTTCGTCGCTTCAATTTTCGTTGCTTACCGCTTTTAGGATTCTGGGTTTCTTTGCAGCTGCATTGTTCCCTTGAGACTTTCCGTAATTATGCTGAGCAATTTGAGATCAAATGTATTCTGGAGCTGTCAAAAGTTGATCCGATTGACCTAGATGAATATTTAGGTTATTTTCTTCTGTTCTTCTTATCAAATCAAGTGGTTTTTGATCTCTCTAAAAATACCCTAGCAGAAGCAGTGGACGAGTCTCACGATTTCGTATTCGGGGTACAAATTTGAAATTTAGTCGAAATTATGAATATAACTTTTTTTTTCTTTGCTATGATAAGAGGTTATTTGGATTGAATTCGAGAGCCATTGTCCACAGTGACCCCAGTAGATCCGCCTATGAGCGGAAGTTGGAGCAGCTAATCGGTTAAAGCTGATATTAGATTATAGAATCATGATTTATAAAACTAGATTCAACAATACCAACTCTTCTCATATTGTTTAAACCAAATTTGAGCTGCATTTTTCATGGTATTTCGAGCTTTAGGGATCGCTAGTAATACTGTTTGATATTAGTAGTTTAGGCAAATTGGTGACTTGTGGCGTGCCGGTGTTTCGAGCTTCTGAGCTAGTTAGAGATCGCTAGTAATGCATTCATAAAGTATTTATAGCTAACTAAGCCTTGTGTGACTTTTCGACTGAATCAGAACAATGCAAGTGCATCTCCTGCTCCAAGCTCAAAGCTCGCGCCTCTTCCTCACGAACCATATGATCGAAGTGCTACTGTAGATATCCCTCTCGGTTCAGGTTCCATGAAGGTATCTTGTTGAGAATGCAGAATTCTGTCAGAGTCTTACTGTTGCTGATGGATACCGAAATGATTTGATTCAGGATTTGAAGGCAAAGGAGAAAGAACTTCAAGCTAAAGAGGCTGAGTTGAAAAGGAAGGAGCAGGTGCGTCGTTCATGATAGTTTTTTCTCTTTTACTTTTGCAAACATCAAAATAAATTCAGTTCACATATCAAGGCAAAATGTCTGATAAATTTTTGGCATCTGTCTGAATATTTCTGACTGCGCTTAAGAGGAGGCAATCATGTTGCGTCCTAAGAACTTGAAACTTTCAGCAATGTCTCATCAGCTTTTATTTATGGGTCCTTTGCAGGAACTGAAGAGAAGGGAAGAGGCTATATCAAAAGGTTCACATCATACAAGCTGAACATAATGAAAAAATTTGTTGCGGAGCAAAGAAATCCTCCAGGATCCATCTAACTTAATTGGTTATAATTTACAGTTGGAGTCATTCTGGAGGAGAAGAATTGGCCCCCATTTTTTCCGTTGATTCATCATGATATCCCAAATGACATCCCAATCCATCTGCAAACGATGCAATACATTGCTTTCACAACATTGCTGGGTATTGGCATCTTTGACCTCCTTCTTAATGAAATATAGTCAATGAATTTTGCTGAAGCTGATGTATTTGAATTTTTATCTCTATTTTACAGGTATTGTGGTATGTTTAGTTTGGAATGTGATAGCAGTGTCTGTCGGATGGATTAATGGCTCAGGTTTGGATTGCAACTTTTCAGTACTCAGCTACTTGTGTTTACTTAAGAAAAGCATACGAGAGATCTTTCTTTCTATGCCGATGATCTCAGATCCTTCGCTCTGGTTCCTGGCTGTCATCTACCTCATATCAGGCGTTCCAGGTGCCTACGTCATGTGGTATCGTCCCCTCTATCGAGCCACCAGGTACCTAAAGCTATTGCTTCTTTTACAGAATAAAAGTTCATCTTCAGTTTGACAATACAAATAAGTAAAAATCATTTTCTAAACAGGACCGACAGCGCCCTGAAGTTTGGCTGGTTTCTTGTGTGTTACTCGGTAAAAACCCCAATTTGATTCTTCGCATCTCCGTAGCATTTAGAGGTCTGCCATGGATCATCACTTAAAAAAAATTTCAATGCAGTTTCACATTGGCTTCTGCGTCTTTGCTGCTGTGGCTCCTCCTATTATCTTTAGAGGTCAATCTCTCACGTAAGTTCTCTGATCACAACGGGACTAAACTGAATCTTCTGCATGCGTATGACTTATAAATAGTATCACACCCAAAAATGTGCTTCATGACGACGCCTCAGAACTGGTCAGCCATGCATTCGGCATTCAATTTTGTACTACTTCTTATGCATGGTTTGGCGAATATGGCAATGTCTCAGTGCAACTAATTTGATAATACTATTTGCTGTCCAACAGAGGGATTCTGCCTGCAATTCAAATTCTGACTTGGAGTGGTTTTGTGGCAGTAAGTCCTCCTCTCTTTCCTTTTTGCGTAACACAGGTGATTTGCTAGCGTTAATTTTTGCTTCTTCTGGACAGATATTCTACTTGATCGGATTCGCCTTCTTCACCGTTGAGTCCTTAGTGAGCATTTGGGTGATCCAGGTCTTCGTTATTAGATAAATTACTCTCATTTTCCAGCCACTGTCAACCCTGACCCTGATCAGTATAACTTCACTCTGTCAAACTATATGCAGCAAGTTTACATGTATTTCCGAGGAAGCGGCAAGGCTGCGGAGATGAAGCGCCAAGCCATGCTGGCCGCGCTATGACAGCCTGGTTCGACACTGATAAACCCAGCAGCCAGCACATAGACACTGAGACTGAAGCAAAAAACACTACTTCCACTTCTGTTTTCAACGCAAACATCTGTAAAAACAAAACAAACAGATGACTCTGCTAAATTCGAAAGCTATCATACGTACTCAGTTCTTACAGCAAGCTAGTTTCGTCCTATCGCGTCAGAAAGGCCTGATGATACTTACTGACAGAAAATCCAGAGAGCAAAAATGGAACTGGTTTGTGTCAGATATTAACGTAAGCTGCAACATGCATGATCATAAACAATTTCATGTGGTTAAACTGGTTTGTGTCGACAGAGGATAGACAACTGGATGACATTAAATCGTCTCTTGGTTGAATTTGATAGTGAAATTTGAGTTTTGAATTTAACATCGTAAGTGTTAAATTGTTTTTCTATTTTTAATATTTATTTATTTATTTTGATGTATTAAAATTTGAATTTGGTTGTATTAGATACTTTTGGTTGGATTTGAATTATGAAAATTAAAACTATCTTGGTTTGAATGTAAAATTTGAATTAATTCAAGAATATAAAAATCATTTTTTTAAAAATATGGTTATAATTATTTTGAGTTGGGTTTTGAGGACAACTGTTGTCTCCTATTGTCACCGCCACAGTCCCTGGCAGTTCTGCAGCTGTCTGAAACTCTCAAGTAGATAGCAGTGCGCATGACAAGTCAAGAAAATGCTGACAATAAAATCCAAAGAGAGCAAAATGGGTAGAAATTGAACGTGGGACTAAATATGCCAAATGATCACATGGAAATTAAGATTCAACTTCAAATGGAGTCAATGATGAATAGCAGATTAGAAAGGCAATAGGTGCCAAAATGTAGTAAGAAATAAGAAATTGGCAGCTGGGTCTTGAATGCATGGAGCTGCTGCGGCAGCAATCAAATATGAACGAATTGGTCCGAGAGTAAAGTTGGTTAAACTGCGAGGCGGGGGCGTCAAGCTTTGACATTCCTTGTGAAGTCAGTGCAGGTCTGGCAGTTGCAGTCTGAGAAGCGACAGGTCTCGCATCCAAAACAGACGCAGGAAGTGCAGCCTTTGCAGGTTGCAGATCGGGCGCAGCCTCTGTACACTCTGCGACTTGCTCGCTCTTCATCGTTCTCACATGTTAGCCTGAAAAGACAAGGGAAAGTATTGGATTATAGAGCACAGGGAGATTAAAAAAACCACGAATGTGAAAATGATCAGTCGGAAACTCAAATCCGGAATAATATTTGTACATAATGTGACGAAGTCACACTAATTAGATATGGGGCATGACGCGTTGAAAAGTTTAAGTGATACGCTTTAATTGAGTTTGAAATTCTTTTCACTTTTCAACGCGTCAAATATCTGGTCAAAGTGTCATTCGGCGTTTTCCAATTGATGTGTCCACAATCCATTGTGTCCACCCAAAAATCACACCACAAAATGAGCAAATTAAGCCTTGAAGACGAGATCACATATATGTTTAAATGCTAAAACATCTTCTTAAGACATGAAATGTTAAATTACAGATACGTTTAAGTGCGATAAAAGCTTCTTAAGTTTTTTCCTGACAGAAATTACATGAAAGACAGCTACAGCATCCATTTTTTTCAATACGCAAATCATATGAAGCTTTAATTGAAAGGAATGAGGTATGTAAATTGATGATAATATGAAGTGCAAGTAAGAAATCAGATGGCAACGGAGAATGGGAAGAACATACTTGTCAAACGGAGAATCAGCACATGTCCAGTTTGGATCAGCCAATGCATCATGGTGAAGGCGGCATTCCTCTTTACTACGAAGACGAAATCTGCGCCCCTTGTTGCAGCTGGTGCAGCGAACAAATTCATCCCGGTGGAAGACCTGCCTGTTTTGGGATCTGTTGGATCCATTGGAGGTTCTGGCTGCTGCTTTATTGTAGTACTTAAGCAGCGGTGTTTTTGATAAGGGGACCTTCTCTCCGTCAATCATGACCCAGATGTTGTTCTTCCATTTCCTAGCAGTTTCTCTTCCAGAATGCTTCTCAAATGCAGCCGGGGTTAACTTGTCTGCACATTGGAGTACGAAGCATCAAGAGTCAGTTAAATTTAGAATATCAATATGATCAAAGTGGAAATACATCGAATCACTCAACTAACCAAAATACTTGATTGAACAGAGAAACAAGAAACCAGCAGAACGCACCAGATGAAGATAAAATGATAAATTACAATCAACTTCTATAACAAGGAAACTCAGATGATCACCTCCATTCTATAAAATCTTCAACTATGAGAAGACAAAAAGTTTAGAACCTGTTAGCTGTAGAACATGACGCAACTCAGTTGATGATGACAAGAGGCCGATGAATACTGAACTCAGGCTAGCAAATAGTTCATAACCAAACCAATTTGAGTCCATACAAAATGAGGAACACGCTAGCCAGTCTTAGGTAAAATAGCGCAAACCAAGAGTTGGATGCACATCTACTAAGGTCGCAACTCATTCACTGTCAGGCTCTTACACTACCAGGAATTAGTAACTCAATCATAGCATAAAGTAAACATCATTGGACGCTAGCTAAATGTAGGTATACTCAATCAAACTCGGCTGAACTAAAATTTTCTTTTGAAGTATGATTGATTTCATTTGGTCACTTTGAAACCCATCATGATCAAGAATCTGATCCCCCTATGGAATGTCATCCAAACCAAGTATGATTGGTAATAATATCAGAAGACTGAAATGGATGCATTGTCATGAAGCCTATAAGTAAAGAGTGCACAAGAAAATAGCAAGGAATGAATACAACTAATTCAAAAGCGTCAAAAAGAAATGGAACATGGGATACAAGGCTCGCAACCCTCATGCAGGAGTTTCAAACATTCCATGACAGTGAACAAACCTGGAATGAGCAAGAGCACACAAATAGTACTAGTTTTTTGGGTGTTGTAGGAAGAGAGTTGATAGAAGGTTCCAGCATTGTCAAGCAAAGTTTTACATAACATGCAAACATATAATTCATCAACCTTCCATTTTACACCACAGTCAACAGAAATCAGACAAAAGCTGGAGCACTGAGCCTTGATATGTCATGAAAAGAAAGAAAGGAAGATAAAAAAGCCTCACTGCCATAAAGAGTCAAGACAGAATCCAGTTGATCACATACTGTGACAATGCAACTTTGAACCAAACCAAACTAAAGAAAGCATTGATCTTTGCCGACCAAAGAATTCAACCCAGAGTAGAAGCAGACATTGGAAGCAACAAAACTGCATCATCTCATAACAGTATCTGCTAAAAAGCAAGTTGAAAACTTGGACACACATCAACAAGCCCCAAAGATGCCCACCACAAAATCACATTGAATCCACAAAGGCCTCATTCCCAACAGACCACAAACAACACTCAGAGAAACACAAACAGACATGGATTTTAAAGCCAACATCTTCAAAGGATCCCAAAACATGAGAGAAAACGGAATGAGGAGGGGTTAGGTTGTAAGAGAGACCTTCGTCACATCCAGGAGTGCACTCGCAGGTGATTTCAAGCTCACCATTGCTGAAAACCCTAAGCCTACCAACAGCATCACCATACCTATGGCTAGTACAACCACACGTCACCTCCAAAAAATCCTCATTCCTCTTCACACCGCTAATATCCATCAACTCCTCCTCACTGAACTCCATAACACCGCAATCCATATCCATCCCTTTCTTCCCCACCCGAGAGACCCAACACCCAAAAAGTTCAGATCTTTTCAATTACGAGGCGAAAAGATGTAACGGGGTGGCCCCAGATTGCGTTCGGTTATCGAAAAAATCAGAAATCCGAGCCGGTAGGCATCTGGGTGTGAGAGATCTGAGGCGTGTGGAAAAAGTCTGAGAAGAGGGTGAGCGCATATATAGGAAGCGGCTGGGTAGAGAGAGAGATGGAGGAGATAGAGAAGAGGGATCGTTTTGAAAGTGTGCTTAGCTGCATGACATGACACACCCACAATACACAATCAATTACGGAAATATATTAAAAATTAGTAATGCTTTAATAATGACATAAAGTACTGGAAAAATAGTGATGAGAAAAAAGAAAAACCCAAGAAAAATAATTAAAAAAATGATGAAATCAGAGGAGAAGATGAACGAGTTTGGTTTGTGGGAGAAATCGCTTTCATAGGAACCAGACGAGGAATCTCGAAATTTGCACTGTTCATAAAGTAGCACCAGTGCAGCTGCAGC
The DNA here is from genome assembly GCA_002312845.1 of Kalanchoe fedtschenkoi. Classification (NCBI taxonomy): domain Eukaryota; kingdom Viridiplantae; phylum Streptophyta; class Magnoliopsida; order Saxifragales; family Crassulaceae; genus Kalanchoe; species Kalanchoe fedtschenkoi. The sequence goes on along the minus strand of NQLW01000026.1, from coordinate 125,254 downwards.
TGGTAATTGCTGTACTTAGTTACCCAAAAGATTGCATTTTTATGACTATAAAATGCTACCCAGATCATCATCATCATCATTATCATCTGTGAATTGTGTGATAAGCAAACCCATTTCTTTATCAAGTAGTGTTTTTAAGTTTTAACTCTCCACAGTGTTGACATCAAAATCTCCTAGTTGCTATATTTGTACTTGTTTGTGAGTCAATGGTGGGCTCTGTCTTATGTTCTACTCTTATGTATGAATATTAGGTTGTTCTGATCTGATGAGTGAGTCCCCATGCACATCAACCAGTAGAGGCCTAACTAATGAAGACTGTAACGTTAACTAGTTCATTAATGGCTGAGTCTCGTCTCTCTTTTGGGTTTGATGTGGTTTGGCCACCAAGATATTGAAAGTTCTGAAGTGAGCGTGTTGTCTTTGTGTAGTTGATGTAGCGTTGTTTTATTTAATGTTTGATGAGAGATGGGTAGCTAGCTAGTCTGTTGTTGGGTGGGAAATTGCAACATGATGCCATTTGCCATGGTTATTGGTTTTTTTTTTTTTTTTATCTAATGAGGGTTTCTGTCCGGTAGTGGGTCAAGTAGTGTAGCATTTCTTCTCATATTCTCTCCCACTTTTATTTGAGGAAATGACTGAATGGATGGACATGGTGAATCGTGTGAATTGAAGATATTATTAATGATAAAACATTATGTGGAGCATCAAAATCAATATATATATATAAATTGACTATTAAATTTGAAAATCTTTTAATTTTGTAAAACGTCATGTGATGGTCAAAATGTCAATAGAATCTACTCCATCCGTCCTCTATTATATGTCGTTTAAGGTTAATTTGAGTAGATTAAGATGAAGTTAATGCTAACGGTTGGACAAATTTAATGAGTAGGTGGTTGATGTTTATTTGAAAAAGTTCGTGCAAAAAGTAAAATTGGTAGATGATTACTGGTGAGGAATGTATTTTTTATTAATTATGATGATAAAATGATTAATGTTTGACATTTTAATGTAGTTGTTGATATTAATTACGCATTGAAAATTGTTAAGTGACAAGTAAAAATGGACACAAAAATTCGATTAAGTGACATGTAAAAGAGGATTCTCATTAATGGGTCAAGAATCCAACACCCAATAATCTCTCTTGATCACATATGCACGTCTGTGCCTAATTTTGAAGCCCGGGGTCAGGCCACAACTGATGATCATCTTCATTTTTTACTCTTCTCAGGTCAAAGAAGCCACTCATAATCTCATGGTCCAAACCTACATTTCAACAAAGAAAGTCTCATGTCATATATGGTAACAAATGATAGCACACACAAGTTGGTGTGTGTGAATATAATAAATAAATGTATGCACTAGTTTGGAGCATAGTGAAAGAGGGGCCCCAGGATCAGCAGAAATGCATGCAGTGGAGACAGTTCATGTGGAATATAATGCAGCAATGCAAGAAGATGGTTTTGGGTTTTTGAACTTAGTTGGTTGCATAAAGTCAAGAACTACTGAGACTTGGGTTGGCCTTGGGGTTGGGTTAGGTCATGAGGATATGTCACTGGACCACTGTTGAGAGTGCTCAGAAATTAATAGACATCTGCCTCATCTCTGATGGCCGGCCTGGGTTGAGGCTAGGGTTCATGGATATGGATGGATCCAAGTGCTCCAGAACCAATCATATATCTTATTTCAGAGATGGGATCTATAATCCTCAGTTTAAGTTTCTGAAACTTGATTAGCTACCATTTATTGTAGGGATAAAACTCAAAAGGGATCCTGAACTACCGCCGTTTACCCAATTGCGGTCAGAACTATCGCGATTTCTAAAAAGGGTGCGATGAAAAAAAAATTAAACTTATTTTCTAAAATAAAATTCATCATTACATTCCAAAACTAATATTATTACAAGACTTAAATTTGTGTGTGAAAATTATATCGTTTGGTTATTAAAATAAATAATATCGTTTTAAGCACATAAAGAAAATGACGTTTTTTGATAACCAAATAATGTAATTTTCACATACAAATTTAAGCCTTATAATAATATTAGTTTTGAAAAGTAATGGTGAATTTTATTTTAGAAAATCAATCCAATTTTTTTTTCATCGCACTCTTTTTGGAAATCGTGGTAGTTCTGATCGTAATTGGGTAACTGGCGGTTAGGGGTGATCACCGGTCCAAAACCGGATCGGACCGGACCGGAACCGGAATCAAGAAAAGGTAAGGACCGAAGACCGGACCGGATTTGAATCGGTCTGGACCGGACCGGACCGGAAAATTCCGGGTTTGGACCGGACCGGACCGGTTTGGACCGGAATCATAAAAATTAATTAAATTTTAATAAAAATGTGAATTAAAAGTAATTTTATTTATGTATTAAATAAGATATATTTCAGTATTTTTTTTTATTTATGGCGGGTCTGCATTATTGTATTCAAAACTCAACCAGACAATTTAGGGTTTTTGACTGTTGAGACAACCTTATCATGTCCTCCACCAGCTCTTCAAGCATACTATACATACATACACTCATGCTGCAATCAATATCTATATTGCATACTGTCTGTATATGCATTCATCAATAATGCAGTGCTCAAAGTTGACAGTGGAGAGCCACTCACGACAATTCACCATGATCTTCATATCATCATCACATGATAATAATATTATAAGATGATACCTATTCTCATGGAAACACAAGGTCGTACCATTTGATATATTATTGGTCGGATGATGCTCCAGCCGACACCAACATTATCATTTGTGCTTGTAAATGTCCCTCACCGCCCTGCGGCCTCACCACCCTCCCTTTTAGGCTTTCGCTCTGGTTAAACAAAATAAAAGAGAGAATCTAGAGCTAGATTGTAGTGTAGTGCAGTCATGCCTGCCCGTCTGTTTATGAGCTGTTTCAAAAGCTCCATCATTTGATTCATATGCTTGATGTTAGATTAATGCTCTACCCATATTACGCTGATTAAAGTACAGGCTGGAACCCAGCCAGCATTCCCAGAATCATGTTAATTTATAGGTAAATGTGCGACGGCCGTAGTTGATTTGATGATGTGAGGAACAACCAAGTGGTACAGCAATGGTGCTACAAACTTTCATGTGTTAGGTACAGACATGGATCCTCTTCCCCCATATTATTCTGTGTTTTTTTTGCCTTTCAAATACGCCTTGATATGACTGCATTGTTCTTGAACCCCAGAGAGAATGTGAAGCTGGATTACATATAAGTGAAAAAAAAATGCTTCTGATGATGGTAAATAGTAATTTGTCTAGGAACATGAGATGACATGGGCTAGATTGTGTTCCAGCTGCTGCTATTCATTAACATTGAAGAATCATGGAACAACAAACTTGAATTCGCTGAACCAACATAAAAGGTACAAGAGTTCAACTCAGGCTAGCAAACACTTTATTACCAGACATATCAGAAGGGCTGTGATTTCGAATATCTCCATCACTCAGTGTGCTTCTTCAGCTGGTTTCTGCACCAGACAGAAAAGGTAGATATATTCACTGAACGACGGTGAGCATGTCAAAAAGTTAATGTTAGGAGTACATGAATACATGAGTTCACGATTCATCAGTGAATGATGTTTTTTATGTAGCCGTGTCTCCTGTCACTAATAGCTAATTTAAATAGGCGAGAACATGGTCAATGCGAAAAGAAAATTCTCAGATTTGAAGTGTGAAATACCTCTGCTTTCTTGCCACTGGTGAAAAACTTGTAGCTACCATAGATGAGTAATCCCCAACCAGAAAGAGAAACAATCACAAACTGCAAGAAATATGTTACTATAATGAGACCCATTGATAAAATCTGAACTAAAATGTGTACCATCACACTAAGCATCAAATACAATGGTCAAAAGCAATGAACAAGATGATTATCTAAGTTAAACAAGGAGATGGATGTCATGGGACCCCATATAGAAGATGATTCTTCGACATAAATTGAATACTGGCAGTCCCTTGCCCTCAAAACAGAGAACGCATGTCCCAGGTAGCAATTGAATCTCAAGAAATTCTTCAACATCTTTCTTTGATATGTGGCCAACTAATCAAATTAATATATCTTCAAACCCTTTGAAATGCAAGAATCATTATGGGAATGCACTGTTGGATGAAAACACTAGTGGGTCTGTGTACTAATACTACAAGCACCAAAGAAACCGATCATCTGGAACTGTCATGGTATCAAATTGAACCCTATCAGACTATCCGTAAGGTATATGAGAAAACGAACTTCAGATTTATGGTTAATCAGCCATCTTTTCTTATTCCAGACTGAAAGCATGCAGGGAGTTTTCACTGACTGTTTTTACTAGAATTCATAGACAGAAATAACATAATTCATGAAGGAGGCGTGAAAGCCTGCTCAACTATTTCCAGCCGAGACACTTAGACCAAAAAAATACAGCCACATTATTTATAATGGCCACAGAAGCATCTAATGAAAAGCTACATGACATAACATCACTACTACCCATCTGGATTTTAAATAACGAAGCTTTACAAATCCTTTCCAAGAATGCAAGTAGTCCAAATAACAATCTCAAAGTAAAACCTCAGAAAATAAACAATTGCAGATAAGACTCTCCTCTGGCCAAGTGGCCATAAAGTGGACCACCGAGGAGAAATCGGTGAGGTTAATTTTTTATTTTTTAAAAAATGAGACTTCATGAAGAAGGCCTTAATTCCAAAGGGAGCTTCTTTGCAATAGGAATCTGTGTATACGGGATAAGGAGATTCACAAAAATGAGAAAGTAGGAAGCAGAAGAAAATAAGTCAGAAGAATCAAGGCTCCACCTCATAGTATCACTCAGCTGAGAAGTGGCCATAACAAATTGATCAAGATACAGTTTTTAATTTATAAGTAGTTATACGGGAATGAAATATCGTGAAACTGGAAGCCTTCGATGAAGCCACAGTATGTTCCCACGACTGTAGTGGTTGGAGGCCTAGGAAATGTCAATAGACAAACGCTAAAGCCAAGGAAGCAAAGCAAGCAATGGTTACCAGGATCAAATTGATGCGTATCCAAAAATCAAATACGAAAACAGTCATGCATACACCTAGGTCATTGGAACAAGATACTTACATGCTCTAACTATGAAAGTAACAGCCTCTAGCAGCAATAAGTAACATTGCAACAATGAAGGAGGAGCAAGATACTTACATGCTCTTCCTTCCACTTGGAGGGGCTCAATGGATCTGACCAGCAGTTAACCTTTGGAGGACCATGATGATCTGTGAAAGCCAAAAATTTTCATAATGCAAACTGAATTGAAAAAGAAAACATCTTCGGCTAAATAGAAAACTCTCTATTATCGCCACACCAAACCATAGACAGTAAGACTAAACAACTGAACATTAAACACAGCCTCAATTCACATCAAGACTAATCCTCAGTAAAGCAGTAAATCCAGTACTTGCTTCTGCAATGTCACAAAAATCCGTAATCCTCAGTAAGGCATTAAAGTAGTAAATTCAATTATTAGCTTTTGCACTGTGATGAATACAAGAATTTACACAGACTAAGAGAGATTATCTTATTTCTGGGATTCTAGAGCAAGTGAAGCCATCTGGAACCACAAGGCAGCATGCGGCCTATCTACCATATCATCATCCAATCTCTAGGTCAACAAAATTCAAATCCATACCCTATCTGTCCACAGCTAAAACAAGAAAAAAAAAACCAAATAGAGTATCAAAAATTCCAACGAAAAACCAAGTACAGGTCAAATAAGATCGGAGGCAGCTGGGAATAATAGGAGAACAACATTACCTCCGCCGCCAGCCATCCCACGGCGCTGAACTAGGTTGACGGGAAAAGATGATGAGCTGGGAGACGAAACCCTACTGAGTGTCGCCGTCCGACGAATTGCTGCGGCTGCGATTCGAGACGCCATTTTTTCAGGGCTTTTCTTTGTCTCGAACGATCCAGATGAAGAGGAAACGAAGACGCGAAGCACAGCAGGTATAATTGCTCTTCAGTAGTGAAACAGCGTCGTTTTGTGTCCTGTGTACATAATACGGCACCGGTTCGTTTTTTTTCTTTTGAAATTGTTCTTTTATTATTTTGCTGTTTTTATTTCGCCTTATTGTATCCATTTATTGAAAATTGAATTTTAGAACTGAATTTTATTTGTAAATTTTTAGTCTAAGGGTGTGTTTGGTTTAGAAAAAATTTGGTGGAAAGAAAAATTTAGTGAAAAATTAGAAGAAAAATTTGTGAGAAAATGAGAAGAAAAGTTTATAGGAAAATTAGATGGAAAATAGAAAGGAAAACTTGTTTCAAATACATAATATTTTAGCATTTTTAATTTACACCATAAGGGTGTGTTTGGTTTGGGGAAAATTTGAGGAAAAATGAGAAGGAATTCTTTATTTGGTTTTGGGGAAATTGAGAATGAAAAACTAAATGAAAAGTTATGTGGAAAATTTGAATGAAAATTTGATTAATTTGAAGAATGTTTTACTACTTTTAACAAAAATTTTCACTCCAAACCAAACAATGTGAAAATAAAATGGATTTTAGGAGAAATTCATTTTCTCTCATATTTTCCTTTCTCTGTAATTTTTCTCAAACCAAACACAGCCCAAGTGTTTTTTCCTTCAAAAACGCGGTTCATTTACATCTGTTTCAATTGTACGAAAATATATTCTGATTTTTAATTGCGATTTGATAATATGATAAAATCATGATTCGATTTTTTTCTTTTTTATGAAATTATAGTTTAAATTTGTGATTTTAGCAATACTTAAAATGAAAACTAAATAAAAATGAAATGGAATTAAATAAAAATTCAAAGCAACCAATTTGACCAAAATATATCACCAGGTCTTGTTGTGGGAAGTGCTCTGCATTATTAGACGGTGGATATAATTAGACAGAATTATATGTTAATATTATATCTAATAATTAATATTCAAAAGAATACATATTTAAGACTGAATACTTTTGAATTAAAAAATTAAAAAAATTAATTAATTTTACAACGGGTGCCTTTTCAAACAATGCCTGAGACTTTGTCTTTCTGATATATTTTTCTGCGTAGAATCAATCTTAGCTTTCTTTTGCTCTGGGAAATCAAAAGAAAAAAAACTAAGAAACCTGCAACATGTAATGGATGGAAAGAAAAGCAGCTCTGGCTAAAAAGCTTGCAATCTCATATCACGAGCAGAAAAATACACTGCTGTTTACCTCTGAACTAAATTTATGACGTTACAACCTCCTCCCGCTCTTGTTAACTTAAATCCTATCCGCATCTCCAGTAGCAGCCAGCCAGCCAGCCATGCTTGATCACCGTTTCCGATCCTCTTTCAGTTCTGATATGTACCAGTCTTCTGTTCTACTGGGTGCCTCCGTCTAATGTGTTCTTAGTGGAAATTGCATTGCTGCATCAGAGGGTGGGTGTAGTCGACATACTTGTCCCAGATGGGTTTGTATTTTTCTATACCAATTTTCAGCCATGGTTTTGAGTTTCCGTTGAAATGCAGCACTGCGCCATTCTCTATCAGCTGAGGGTCGACGTTGGTGTAACCCAAGCCTAAAACATGCCATGAAGAATCTAACGGCTCCGTCAGTCCGTAAAATGTCAGCAGACCAGGTGGGAGGGTTCCGAGTTTCCATAAGGTGCGATCTAAGTTCTTTTCTTGCCAGTAATGGTAGATGCCGGTCACATTGCTTTTCCGCCACTGAACTAAATCAAACACGTTCATCCCAAACGCCCATCCGCAAGCATCAGGGTCAAAATGCGAGCGGATTAACGGGTGAGAGTAGTTTAGATATTTGTGGTACCGGTGAAATGTCTCCATGCATGTTTCAACAGCTCCATTGACGTTGCCATTCAGATCTAAGGAGAAGAGACCGGACAAGTCTTTTTGGACGACAACGTCATCGTCGAGGAAGACCACCTTTTTCAAAGCTGGGAAGACTTCAGGAATATAGAACCTGAGATGGTTGAGCATCGATAGATACTTGGGGTTACGGAATTTGATTGGTGTTTTCCCACCATCATTAATTCCTGAAAAGTAATAGTTCTTGGTTTCCGAATCTTGGAGCTGCTTGAGGACAGGAACATAGGAGGCGTTGAGCCACGTGAAGTCTTCAAATTTCTGCACCTCAACTGTCACTCCTTGGAAACTGTTCAAGGCGAACCACGCCTTCATTGCTCCATAGTTCACTTCATCAGTAACCAGATGGAAGACAACCATCTCCGGATTTTCTGAATTCAACGCTGTTGAGTTGACCACAACTGAAGATGCTAGAATGTTGTCGGAGAAGACACAAAAATGATGGAGGTTGTTATCCTTAATTTTGGCTTCTGCTTCCATTTTTTCATTCAGTTTCTTTAGCAAGTTCCGATTTTTGAACCATTCAGTCGTCAATCTGACACCAAGACAGTACAAGCTTTTAGGAACCTCTTCAGCTGCTATCTGACCATACTTTGAGCTTTTCTCAGAGGCTGAACCCACCTGTTCTTCCAGGGTCTGAATCTTGGCTTTCAGTTTCATAATCATGGTCGAGCTATCATAGTGAAGCTGCTGTGCCTGAACGAGCAGGAGGGCCATGTCACGGATAGCAGTCTCAGATTCCCGTATTGTCAAAGGAGTCCTCCTAGTGGCGGCATTAGAGAGGAGGATCTGTGAGTTGCGTATTTGAGCACTTAATTCCCATGCGAATTGGAGATTGTTGCTTTCTTTTGCGATCACAACAAAAGATTTCGCGAGAGAGATCTGGTCATTCAGTTGCCTCGTGACGGAGTCTGGACTCAGCATCTCTTCTGTTATGTTCAGTCCTTCTGTTATCCTGTCATGCCCGTATCTCTGAAAACAAACATGCTTGTCAGCAGACTTACATCTACGAATCATGAGAAAACTCCAACCAATGAAACATTGAACTCCGAGAGTAATCCATCAGTACAGGCAAATGAATAAAATCTACTATTTGCTTCTGAAATCTCGTATGATACTGAAGTAAACATTAGAGATATAACATAAGCACAACTCAGGCATTATCAAATACAAGATGTTTCATAAAGTTATTGAATCGTATCAACACCTACAGGTTAAATGCCAGCGAACAGAAACTGAGTGAAACACCAAGAGCAGGTTGTTTATTAAATATCTCTTAAAGCAACTGATATGCTAAGTCATATACCAATCAGATCAGCAGAAGCAACCAGCCACAAACAGGTTGCAGCACCATATAATTCAACGCGGCTAAAATGCATATTTAGTTAAATGCACAGAGAACAATTAAGAATCTCTCAAGTTGAGTTACCAAATATTTTGTAAGCTCAAGAAACATAGCTCTTCAATGCACTATAGCTAAAACCACGATTCCAATTTCCAACTAATCCATATAATTAAGCTTGCCCGGAAAAGATACATACACCTACTACTTTATATAAGTCCATCCTTAGAATCCACAGCCAACTGATAGCGACAAGCCAACAAAACACACCAAGCTACTGGTATAAAGACAGTGTTTGAACAATGAAGCATTTGGAACAATCCAGCATTCACTCTCCATCAACTAGAGTCAAAACTCATTGCTCAAATCACCTTAACAGATCTCCACAAAGCCCTCTACTCCAAGTAATTCCCACATATAATGAATATAAGATTCAAAAACCCAAGATACTTAAAATTTTTTGAGAAAGGTGAGGTTGCTGATGACTCAGTGCAAAGCTATCATATTCCATCAGATTAAATTGTTCAAACTACTTCGGTTACCTTATTGAACGCCGGCCTCGTACCTGGTGCGCTTTCTTTACTCAAAATCACAATGAAGGCCAAAGCAGCTAACCCACATAGAGTAAACCAAAACCAACTGGAGAATCTCCGCCGCACCGGCCTCCGAAACTCCGCCGCTCGTCTCCGCATCTTCCCACAAACCGACACACTGAACTGGGTCAGAAGATCAAGTCAATACAGACAGAATCGCAGCTTCTGGATGCAGATCCAAGAACTCTTTTTGAGATCCGCTATGGATTGGCAGTCATTAGGGTTTTTTGCAACGTGCAATTCTTGGCGATTTGCGACATACGAGAGTCGATTTTGATTCGTTTGTCGGAATCGGAAGTCCGCGATAAGAAGTTTGCTGCTGCTGCAGACTGATCAACCAAACGATGTCGTTTAAGTACACTCCTCCTTCAGCGGCGTCGTTTACGTCGTCGGTTGTTCTTGCCATATATGGAAACTCTGCAGCTCTCTTTCTAGACTTCTTGGCAATTTTACGTCGTTGGTTGTTCTTGCAATTTTATGGCGTCCTGTCGATCACATTACCAGCAGCTGCTATCCTTCACGAAGCTATTAGCTTCGCATGTAAACAGTGGCCGGCACGAGAAAGCGCTGTCTTTGTTCCAAGAGATACATAAATCATTTTCTCTCAGTTTAGACCCATTTATTTTTCCTATGACTTTGAAATCTTGCGCCGCAATTCATCGCCCGGTTCTTGGGGCCGCCATTCACTGTCACGTGATTAAAGCCAGTATCGTGAATAACACGTTTGTGGGTTGTGCTTTGGTTGATATGTACGGGAAGTGCAGTGGTGTTTCTGCTGCGCGTAAGGCGTTTGATGAAATTCCTGAGAGGAATGTTGTTGTGTGGAATGCTATGGTGTCTATCTACACACATTCTAAAAGGGTCAATGAAGCTTTGGAATTGTTTGGAGAAATGGATGTCGAGCCCAGTGCATCCACTTTTAATTCGATTATTGCTGGTTTAGTGGGGTTGGATGAGGGGTCGTATAAGGCTATTGAGTTTTATAGGAAAATGGATGAGTTTGGGCTGAAACCGAATTTGATCACAGTTCTTGCGTTGTTGCCTGCATGTGTTGGATTGGCTTCCTTAAATTTAATTAAGGAAGTTCATGGTTACTCAATTAGGAATGGTGTTGACCCGCATCCACATTTTAGAAGTGGATTAGTTGAGTCGTATGGCCGTTGCGGGTGTCTTGTGAATGCAAGTCAAGTTTTTAGTAGCATGGATGACAGAGATGTTGTAGCTTGGAGTAGTTTAATTTCAGCCTATGCACTTCATGGTGAGGCGAAAGCAGCACTAGAGATTTTTACACAAATGGAAGCAGCCAGAGTGAAGCCTGATTGGATCACTTTTTTGGCTGTCTTGAAAGCCTGCAGTCATGCAGGATTAGCTGACCTAGCACTGAAGTACTTTGTGAAAATGAGGAAGGATTATGGCTTAGAAGCAAACAGTGACCACTACTCATGTTTGGTGGATGTTTTGGGGAGGGCTGGGAGATTAGATGATGCTTATGATGTGATACAAGATATGCCTGGTAAAGCTACAGCAAAAGCATGGGGAGCGCTTTTAGGGGGGTGTCGAAACTACGGGGAGGTAGAGCTCGCAGAGATTGCAGCGAAAGCATTGTTTGATGTGGAACCGGATAATGCTGCTAATTACGTGTTGTTGGGAAAGATCTATTCCAGCCTAGGCAGGCATGATGAAGCCCAGAGATTAAGACGGGAGATGATTGAGAGAGGAGTGAAGTCAGCGCCTGGGAGTAGCTGGGTTATGCATCAGGATTGATTCTTGAAACTTTGTTGTTTTGGCTCTAGTTATTTGGTCTTGCTTGTGCACTTTCCTGGACTTCAGACTTCCTGATTTCTATGATGACAAGGTAAACATCACCTTTTTCATCTAATTAGATTCAACTTCATTTGTGGCCTTTGAGTTTCTTGATGATTCTTCACTTATCAATTTAAAAGAAATAATGTAACTACAAATGTTTATTCAACAAAAACCTGCTTGTTATACTTTTTGGCCATATATAGTTGCTCGTTGGAGCTGACATTGATCCTTGTTATCAAGCTGTCGATGTTCTAGTTTCTGAATGTCATTAAATATTTAAGTGATTGGCTCAAATGCTACTTTTCATGATTTGGCAGTTGCGCACCTGGATTACAGACAGAGAATCACATCATGTAACATTTTGGGGGCTGCCAAACTTCGGATCTTCTTCAGGGACCAGCAACTTTGATCGTCCCCATTCATCAGTTTATTGGAGATCCTACTGACTAAGATTATTATAAATCAACAGGTATTCTATATGCAGAATATGAGCAAACTTCTCCTTGGTTGGATATTGAATAGCTCTCTGTTGCATCTCCCTTCAAGGATCCTTGTGATGGTTGATCTTATCATCAGGACATCATAGCCAACCTACTAGAATTTTCAGGCTTCTGTCAACAGAAACCGGTTCAGTGATATCTGTTTCTAGTTTAAACATTATCTCTACCTTCTCTGGTCTCTACTCTCTACTTATTTTCCAATGTTTATTTGAGATATAAAAGTTAACATTTCTGTTTTGCACTGCCTGTACCTGCTTTCCACCGCCTGAAGTTTCTTTTGTTCTGAGCTGCTAGTCTCTCTGAAACCAAGCTTGAGGTAACTCTTGATGAAACTGTAAACTGGTGAGCCAGTCATGTTCAAGGATCTAACTTTCAGATCTTCAGATGTGGAAGTAGCATTGCGCTCATCCTCCATTTAATGTCTGTTCGTCCTGTTTAAATGAAGATAAAAATTATCAGTTCAGTTAATTTTGTTTAAGTTCATTTCATTTGATTTAATTTCAGTGTGATTGATCATCTAGCTCCCTCTTGATAGTCACTGGAGCTTGGAGAAATACGTCAATGGGATTCTCTGCATTTGTCAGTTGAGCTACAGCAGCCCTTCTATACCACCCATCTAAATTTGTGGTTCTCGTCTCTCTCAGGTGCTTTTTCTGCTTCACTTGTTATTACTGTTAAGTTTTTTTTGCAATTGATCTGATATGGATGCAAATCTGTGCATATATATGAAGATTAATAGTGTGAATAACTCGATGTAATGTTTGATTCATGGGAAAGAGAGACTGATAATGTTGTGATTTAATTTATCGATTTGAATGTCACTAGACTGTGTTTGGTACAGGGAAAGAAAAATAAGAAGGAAAACGAAATTCTCATGTATTCTATTTTATTTTTCTTTATTTGGTTAAATATGAAAAAAAGTATGGAAAGTATTAAATAACTATTTCATTGGATCAAATTTTCCTTCTCGTTTTCCAAATTTCTCTTAACCAAATATAGAATTCCATTTAATTTTTCTTCACATTTTTCCTTTCCCTCAAATTTTGCCTATAGAAACCAAACAAAGCCTTGGGGTTTCCATTTTCACCTGCTGCTGATGGTTGTTTGAAGTTGGATTGTGATCTGGGTTGACACACTGAAAGAAGAAAGAAGCACATCGACAGAGTAATCTCTAAACTAGGGGTGCAGTGTAAACCAGCTTTTTTGTGGTAGCTGTGTTGCTTTCTTATCTAAGATGGAATGGTATATTGGTTGTTCTGGTAACTCTTCAGATTGGCATTCTTTCCAAGGGAATTAGTCTTTATCCAAAAACTGGCTTACTAATGTGCAGAAATCCGAACTTTCATCTTTTAAAGACTATGTGGCAGTTCTTAGGAGACCTAATTCATGTTGCTTGAATCTGACTTATAATGTTAAGTTCTTGGTTGAATATTACAGTGTGGAAATATTGCGGCTTACTCGGAGTTTTAGCCTGATGCAGTCACATCTGCAGCGAGCCTGATATAGAAAGAGCTCCGGAAGAAGAGATTGGTTGTCCTCGGAACAGGATGGGCTGTTACTAGTTTCTTAAAGGACGCTGACGTGTCACATGTTTAACAGTCGAAGCAAAGAGTATTATAGAGCCAGCTCGTGACATTATAAAGAAGGCGAAGGAGAATACCAACGTAAGTTGCCAATGAAAGCGGATATGTTTGTGCTATCATCTTCTTTTTTCTCTCTTCAATCGAAATTATACTCCGTGGAACATACATGACGGCATGAGCTTCTGGTGCTCTATTCTTGACAATGTTGCATATTGGTTTTGGTACAGCACTTTTTCCAACTCATTTCTGCGTCTGGATGCCCTTATCATCACGCCATATGTAATCTCCTTTGTGGAATCCTTCCTCCTTAACTTTCCCTCCTAGTTTATCATCATGCCATATGTTATCTCCTTTTTCATACTAGAATCCTTGATCATGCCATATTTTAATTAAATTTTAATTCCTATTTTCCATTTAATCTTTTTTTCATCATTTTTTCTGAAATTTTCCATTTCCACAATTTTTTCTTAAACCGAACACAGTCTAACTGATGAAGAAAATCAAGATGTTATGACAGACATTCTCATTAGATATCCCCAGCAGGATATTCGCTTGAAAAACAAGCATCTGACCGATGTTTCTGAACTGCTGAGGCATCCACAGGGAAATTCCAGAAAGGAAGTTGACATAGAAAACTTTCAGTTAGCCTTATTCCAAGATCTACAGCTCAGGTGAAACACAATATTTCCTGTTGATTCGCATTTTTATCTTTTATTTTGTGCAGTTTAGTAGCCATCTAGGGCTTGGTTGTATAATTTCAGGTGTTTGCCAAACGGTCTTGGATGTACTTCTAAATGATGAGTGATTTATATGAGATACAAGATTTTTGAACTTTGTGCCTCTAAGGCTGTGTTTGGTTTAGGGAAAATTTGGAGGAAAGGAAAATTTGAGGGAAAATTTGTAAAATTCATTGTTTGGTTTAGATGGAAAATATGAGGGAAAGAAAATTAGGCGAAAAATTTGATGGAAAATGTAATTCTTCTATCTCTAACAAATCAATCCAATCAAATTCAATGTATCTCAAACAAATAATTAATTTTTAAACAAATTCAATGTATTTCATCAAATTCAATGTGATGAAATGTTGATATTTTTGATACATTTTTCCATAAAATTTTTCATGATCATGGAAAATGATGGATTCCAAATAATTTTTCTTGACATTTTCCTCCAAAATTTTTATTTCTTTTCTATTTTTCCTTAAATTTTCCTTTCCATCAAATTTTTCTTAAACCAAACACAGCGTAAGTGAGTGGTGTATTTTTTGTTTTTCTTCTAATTTTCAATTCAACTCCCTCGTTAACTTTTCTTAAATCAAATACAAAATTCACCCAATTTTTTCTCAAAATTTTCATTTCCTCCCATATTCCCTAAATCAAACACAAGGCACACACCAAAACTTTTGACATTTTTTGTAACTTCATTGGAGTAACTCCGCCTGCAAACCAAGATAATGAAATCACATTGGCTCTTTTAATTTGATACTCCAATGAAGCTAATTGAAACTGGAAACAATAAAATAGTTTCAAATAAACTTAAGGACTTTACTTTTTTTAAGATTATCTTACAATAAGATTTTTGGTACTTTAACTAAGAAGAGGTAAAATAGCTCAATATATTTTACACTATAATTTTAATACAGTCAATTGTAATTAAAACATAATCCCTAAATAGTGATCGATTTACTTTCAATAGTTAAATTTGATAATGCTAATTATATTTTTTATTCAATGATGATAGTATAAGGTATTTTTTTTGTATTTGGCCATTTTAATATAGATGTCGCATTGTGCTCTTAAGTCTTAATATAACAAAATTAGTTAATATAAAAAAATAACAAAATTAACTTGTTTTGTAGTTTATACTGCCATTTCATTACAATATTTTGCATTAATTTTAACTTTGCATTTATTTTAATTCTTAAAGACTATATTTTTAATGAAAAAATTATCGAAGTACTAATTTTAAAAAATGTAATTTAATAATTTTTTGACAGCTTTACAAAAACTCTGATGTATAAAAAACAATTCTTGTAATTTGCTGTGGTTTTTGGATTCATCATGTGGATTGTAACATCGAAAGAAATGCGGAGTTTATGTTGAACATGATGATGATATAGTTAAGCTTCAGACGCCAGTTCTGTTTATGTACACATGGCAAAGCTCCACCGACATATTCAATCATCCAATCCCCCAAAAACAAAAAATGAAACCCTAGACTATACCCAAGAATTCAACAGCATGACTTGCTTGACGGATTCATCTCCACCGCCCTGTCTCGACCTCTCCTCCCGAGCCATCAGCTGCTTCACGTCTGATCTTATCGCACCCGCCACCCACCGGGGATCAACCTTCTTACCAACACCCTGCCCGTTCACAATCGCCACGCTCGCCGCCATCCAAGCACGACCCAAGTGCCCCATCCTCCTCCGGCAAATCTCCCTCCTCGCTATCTGATCTTTTGAGATCTGAATGATTCTCACAGAGGCTGTGCGTTAAGCAGTGAGTGTCAGTTGTATGAATTAGATGCAAACTTGACCTATTTATACTCACACATCAAAAATGATTACGTGTTGCAACTTGACGCGTGTCGTGCTTATCCACGGAGCCTATTGACCTCTCAATGACTCATCCGCTCCAAAACATTTTGTCTCGAGCGTTCGTTGCTACTTTTGTTTTATTTATTTCTATTTGGGGTAGTGAAGAGTGCAATAATGCATGGTTGTGTCTGGTGTCTGGTACGGACTATGGAGGGGATAAGGGTGTCACGTGGGAGCCCATGCAGTGAGCCAGCCTGATTGGTTCCTCAGATACTTTGGCTTCACCCAGTCGTATGGGTCTCACATGGACCTAATGAAGCCAAAATCGAACAAAGCGACAACATACATGAACTTACCCTGCTAGTTGGGCATTCTCCCAGTCCTGTGGGGCTTCCTATTTCTACCGTTTGAACTTTGAAGATGTGCTGCAAAATATAACGTTGGATGCCGACACCCGATCGAAAGGTTGTACTGTTTGGCTCCCCGATCCTGTCACAACTACTGGCTAGAGAAGAACAGGGACAACAATCTTAATTAGGTTTCAAACACCGAAATTACGTGCCGGATTGATGAAGAATGATATCATGTTTGCATCTCAATTTTGATGTAAATGTTGGACGAAGAATTCACTGAAATTGATTCTCACAAGAGCCAAAATTTAAAGGTAGCTAGTATCAGACCAAGTCTTCTGCAACTTTGTTAGTTAAATAATTAGAACACAAATATAGGTATACATGCATATTATCACGAAAATAATTTCCATTTTTAATAACATGAATGTGTAGTTATGAAAAAGAAAACTCTCGAAGATTATTCATTTTTACCAAGTTTGACTCAATTGGTAAAAATGTTGTTCGATTATTTAGAGTCTTTCTTGGTTGGATTCCTTCAATTCCAAGTGCATATACCGTGTCACTGAATAGACCATGTGTTGAGAGAAGGGCTTTGATCAGTTAATAGGGTTTTTGTGTCGTCCTCTCTAGCTAACTTTCGGGTTACACATATATAGTTAATTAATCAAAACTTTAAGATGTTATTTACTGCCTGTATTTGGTCATTATTCTATCTAACAACTAAATCTCAACTGAATTCAATTTGGAAGAGGCGCAAAACTTCTCTTCTATGCAACCTTGCATTCTAGTTTCCGATCAAGGCATCATCGGCGGTTGGAGGCGCTCCGAGGTGTCTTCTTCACTTGGTATCAGAGCCATCGATGATCGATACGTGATTTCGGTAACATTTCTTTGCTTTTAATATAACTTTAATTTGGCTATAATTTTTTTTCAATTGAAGATGCCTAATCCTACTGAAATTGCGTCGGAAAGAAAAAATTCTTCCTTTGCCACGAATGTTCTTGTCGAAATCAAGAACTTCTCTTCTTGGAAGAAGTCGATGAAAAGCTTGCTGTTAGTGGAAGGTCAAACCTTGATTTCATTTGCAGAGAAATCCCCAAACCATCAGCCAGAGATGTACGTAGTGCGGTTGATAAAATAATAGAAATGTAACGATACCGTTATGACCTGGCTCATTTTTGAATTCTTCATGCTAAAGATGTTGCAACTTACTAATATAATTTATATTTATAATGGCGCTTGTATACAATGACGCTTTAACTTTAGACGACACTTATTGGTATAAAGCGCCGTCCAAAATTAAGAAAAACAATATTGTGGCATTTTCGTAAACTTAACATGACGCTTATAGGTATCAAGTGCCGTAGAAAGTTCACCTTAATTTTAGACAACGATTATATTTAATAAACATCATTCTATGTGTCACCATTTTATGATGTTTATTAAATATAAGAGTTGTTTTAAGTCATTGAGATATGCACCGTGTTTAATCACAACTATATACATCACTTGTTACCTTGAAACGTCGTCTAACACTATGAAGATATATGGTTCTCGTTTAAAAATAATTTAACCGTTAAGATAACCGGTAAAAAATTGACCGTTAATTCACCGATTCCCTTACCAGTTGTGATAAAAATTTGAGTGTTTGATTGTATAGGCTAATCTACCAATTAACCAAATCAGAAAGCCTTTTTGGCTAAGGTACCATGTAACATACTAGCTAATGTATCGACTAAAGGCTAACTAAGGCTAAGTTAGAGACTAAGTTAGAGGTTAAGTTAACTTAATACACACTTTAGAGGCTAACTAAAGGCTAACGTGTCGTCCATGTCTCGATAATGGTTCTAACAGCAGCCTCGAGTGATCTCGCACACGCAGCCGGCCAGTCAGAAGTCGCTCAGTTTGTGGTAGTCTGGCCACCTTCAGTGCCCCCGACTGAGGCGAGGCCGTGCTCTCGCTTTTACTCAGTTGTTGTTTCTCAGTTGTTGTTGCTTGGCTTGGTGCTCCGATTGATCTTGCTTCCCCACGGGCCGTCGCCGTCGGAGCTTTGTTCTACAGATCAGTCTTAGCCTGGTGAAGCCGTGTCTCTGGGCGCATCGAGTTCGGCCTAGGGACGTTTGGATTCGGTTATCTGAGGGTCAGAAATCTTTCATAGAGGAGTAGCACAACCCACCTTAGATCGCTAGAATCGGCATCGCTCCGGTCCTTTTCGACTCGGATGTTGTGTTTCGGTAGGTCCCATTTCGTGAACCCTCTCCGACGCGGCACCTGCAGCTTTTGCTACTCCTCGATACCCGATCGCAGTTTCAAGGTCTGCGCTTTGGCCTTCGCGTGCTGAATCGCCCCGAGGCGCTCAGGCATGCCAGGGTAGTCTTTTACCTCTTCACGCTTCTCAAGCGCATCGACTGGTGTGCCTGTTGCGCTGTGCCAGTCTCCTCTCGCGTCAGCCAACTGTGCAGTTCCTGCAGCTCCGGGCCTCCTCGGGCTGCTTGGAGATTATGGACCTTTGACCCTTTTTGCATGTTAAGTGTAATGTAAGCTCTTTGAGCAATCCTATATATAATTATGTAGGCATTATTCCAAATGGTCGTACAGACCATTTTCATATTAATAATAAGTTTAATTTAAAAAATACATACTTTAGAAGATGTTTCTATGTCACCATAAGTGCCTTTTATAGTGCATCATTTTAGAAGGCGCGTATAACTTAAAAACGCCTTCTAAAGTTAAAATGACTTAAAAGCGTCTTCCAAAATCATTTTAACTAAGCGCCATCTAAAATGCACTTTAGAATGCGCTTATGACTTGAAAGCTATTTCTAAAGTCATTTTAACTTTATAAAGCACTTTTCCGATGAGATATACATTGTCCTATATATTCAGATACCAAAAAGATAAGATTCATCTGCTGACCGTGAGATTTGAAATTATCAATAATTCACAGTTGCAATCAACTCAATGACACAAATTGTCTTATATATGAAATTATTTTCTCTTGCATTCCCGTTCAGTTCATAGATGCAATTCAATGTCGACTCTATTCTTTCATCATCATAAGATTTTGATCCCGCCTACACGATGACTCATTTTCTCTCTCCTCGTCCGATCTTCCCAGCTCATCGTAGTCTTGTACACGTCCTAACTCTAGCCGGAGCGACTTGTACGATATTGGAGTCAAGCACGCTGTCGGCGATGGCATTCAGATCCTCTAACAAGTAATCTCTCGACGATTCCACTTGCTAATCGATATATATATTTTGCTTGTCTCTATAGTTTGTCGGTAGCAACAACGTCCTCTACTACATGACGCAAATCCTCGAGCAGGTCGGATTCGATATTCTCCTGTCCAACCTCAGCATCAACTGAGCTTCGTCATATTTACTCATCATCACGCTTACAACCTTGTTGATACATCCTTGCATAACCATCATGATGTGGCTCATGGATCTCTCTAGAAGACGGTGAGATTAGACGCTCATGGATCTCTCCAACTTCTTCATCCTCGCTTCCTTACTCATGGATCGACGCTCACAATCTTTTTTTTTTGGAATAGATTTGTTTATTGAATCAAAAGACCTAAACACAAGAGACCCCACCACCAAGACTAGAAAACTACCTCAAACACTAACCAAAAACCCGAATACTCATTACAAAGACTTGAAGAACCCACCAACCAAACAAACCGAGGCAGACACCCTAGAAACAGCCACCAACAAGACAAAGGGCAACAATAACCCACAGAACACAAGTCAACCAAAAGAACAAGGAAGTAGTGATCGCCGGGGAGGCAAACCCCACTATGGAGGAAATTTGTCTTTCAAAAATTGCAATTTCCACTTTTTGTCGCTGGATCTCTTTACTTTTGCCTCATAAATTCTACGAGATAGCAAGCTTTTGACATCTCTTACAACGTTGTTCAAGTCTGGAGGTTTGTCTTTAAAAATTTCATCATTCCTGCACTTCCAAGTAAGGTTTGTCTTTAAAAATTACATCATTCCTGCACTTCCACAATCTTAGTACAAAGCGTCTTCTAAACTCAACCTAAAATTTATTTTTTAATTATAAAAATGACAGTAGACGACGCTTCAAGATCAAAAGCCCATCTAAAGTGCTCACATTAGACGACACTTTTGAGCTTGATGTGATGTCTAAAATAATTATATTAGACAGCACTTTTGAGTATGAAGAGCCATCTAAAGTGTTCATTATAGACGGCGTTTCAAACCCTGGATTATTTACTACGGCGATGGATTAGAGGACGCTTCATAAAATCATCTTATACAGCAAATAAGCGTCGTGGTAATATTTATCTGTAATAGTGACTATCTGGAGAACGCTCAACAGTAAGAGGTACACTCGTTCACACAAGACGAGAGCATTTGCGTTAAGAAAAGAAATTTATACCCTAACACAATGTGATTGCCAGTTTCAGTTTTATAGGAGAAGCTCATCGATCTATGCGATGAGTTGGATGCACTTTTGAGCGAGGATGCTGACTATCAAATGAATAGTAAGACTAAGGAAGAAGAGCATGTGATGATTTTTTTTAAGGGACTTGGCAAGAAACACAGCTTGCTATGAAGATTTTTTTTAGTTTAGATGATGCATAGAATAAACATGACGGCTCAAGATGAATTGTAAATAGAGTTGACTTATGATAGTAGTAATACAATTGAGGTTTCAGCCTTTTATGTTGAGAATCAAAATTCTTGTGGTGATAATGGAAGAGGCAGGAACAATACTGCCAATGCTCGAGAGGATAACCATGTTAGAGGAAGAGGTAATGAAGGCTTGAATCGGGCTAGAAACTATAAGAACTTCACATGTATTCATTATGGCTTGAATGGTCAGGTGAGGAAGAATTGCTACAAATTTATTGGGTGTTCTCCAGATTAGAAGAACAAGAAACCTAATGGAAGCTGAGGTCTGGTGTGGTTCAGAGAGGGAATATCAATGACTAACCATGTATTCACAAATGCCATGGAAGCAGGAGAGGCCATCCACCTATGCATTCTTAAGCTCATATTTGACTTCATAGCAAATCACTCGATCAGCTGCTATAGCACTCGTTTCTTAGCCTACAACTTCTAATGATATGCATAATTGAGTGGAAAGTATTGCCTGTCAATATTCTTTGATACTTTGATAATGATACCTGATTTTAGACGTGCCACTGACCACTTTACATCAAGATACAGTGCCTGATGGTTCAGTAACTCGAGCAAAGATGAAGGAAAAAGGATGCGCTGTGTACGAGAGTTAACTTTACTTTTTGTGAGTAAATTGATCAAATATATACAGGTTGTACAATTGTGTTTGCTGATAAAAAATGCTATCTTTCTCTCTCTTTTTTTAAGTACTAACTATAAACCCCATATTTTTACAAGTGCAGTGAAAAAGAAATAGAGATTAGAAAAAGGAATGTAGATTTGTGTAGAACATGATGATATAATTAAGCTTTTGACGCCATTTGCGTTTTTGTACACATCGCAAAGCTTCATCAACATATTCAATCTTCCAATCCCCCAAAAACAACTAAACCCTATACCCAAGAATTCAACAGCATGACTTGCTTGACGGATTCATCTCCACCGCCCTGCCCCGACCTCTCCTCCCGAGCCATCAGCTGCTTCACGTCTGATCTGATCGCGCCGACCACCCACCGGGGATCAACCTTCTTACCAACACCCTTAATGGATTTGAGACCCAGCTTCCACAAGTGACCTTGATCTGCCTGCCCGTTCACAATCGCCACGCTCGCCGCCATCCAAGCACGACCCAAGTACCCCATCCTCCTCCGGCACTTCTCCCTCCTCGCTAGCTGATCTTTTGAGATCTGAATGATTCTCAGAGGCTGTGTGTTAAGCAGTGAGTGTCAGTTGTATGAATTAGATGATATGTTAGACGAGATGCAAACTGACCTATTTATACTAACACAACAAAAATGAATACGTGCGTCAACATGACGCGTGTCGTGCATATCCACAGAGCCTAATTACCTTTCAATGACTCACCCGCTCCAAAATATTTTGTCTCAAGGGTTTGTTCCTACTTTAGTTTTATTTGAACTTTTCTTTTGTATACGCAATAATGCATGCATGCGTGTTGAGGACAGGATGAGGCTGGCACGTGAAAGTTCATGTAGTGAGCCAACCTGATTGGTTCTGAGGTTCTTTGCCTTCATCAAGTCGCATGGGTCTCACATGGACCTAATCAAGAGAAGAATGAGAGATCACATACATATACATATACATATATGATTATGAACTTGCCCTAATTGGCTATCAAAAGGGTTCTCATGGGTTGAAAAGTGCTCATGATGAAAGAAACACTTTCACTACGTTACATATATTAAAAAAACAATTTTCGGTAATTGTTAATACATTTGTTTTGTCATTCTATAGGGCTGTTTAACATGATGATTAAGAGCATATCATTGCATTACCTACTGATATTCACGATCAAATGATAAACATTATTCAAATAAATTTTTTTCTAGTGTTGCTGCCATTTGAAGATGTTCAAAATGTTGATTGGGTGTAATTTAATTTTTTTAGCCGACACCCGTAAGATTTTATTTTATTTTGTTTACAATAGATACAATAAACACAAAGAAAATATATACACATCCAATCACCAGCGTGAGAGCTTCGAACCCGTGCCTTACGAAAAATAAACGGACTCTTTGTCACTTAACCACCACCTCTAGTGACCGTAAGATTTTATTGTTTCGCTCTTTTATCTGGTATGGGGACAACAATAATTAATTTTTTTAAAAGTTTCTATTTTTATAATTCACATATATCTGATTATTAAGACTATCTGCACTCGTAAGTGAAGATAACCGAAAATCACCCCTCATAAATTTGAATGTGGTGTTGAATTAACAGTAAAAAAAGGTAATATTCATAAAATAAATGTATATTTATCTACAAGAATTTAGTCAACTTAATTCAATCATCGTTGATATGAAGCAACTGTGAAAAGAGGAGAGAAAGATAAAGGTCAGCAAATATATTTCATTGATACCTCTCAACTGCTTATTTATACACACCGCAGCAATGGAGAGATCGACTGTTGGAAAAAAGTTCAAGCAACAAACTTGCACTGCAAAATACAACAAGTGCTTTCGAATTAGCTTCGTAGCTTATGATCGAGCAGCTTATTAATTAGGACCCCAGCAGCTCAAGTACATGACGGTCCTCAGAGACTCCTCCGCTTTCCGGTCCTCTCTCTTCGCTTGTTTCGCCACGGCAGCCGAAGACGCCACCGCCTTCTTGTTAGCTTGCCAGTAGGACCGCAGGTTCGCCTTGGCGTGCTGATGCAGTGATCTGATGGTGTAGTTCCACCTCGCAAACCCTTGGTCCTTTAAGGCCTCCACTGCGCCCACGCACGCCGCCACAATCCAGGCCTTGCCGCTGCCCCCGTAGTAGCTCATAATGCTGTAATATGATAATTGTGTTTTTTTTTTCTTCTAGCTCTCTGCTGGTGTAATGTTTTGGATAAAGCTTTCTTATCCTTCTGCATCGTCCTTTGGTTTGTTTATATAAATACGTAGAAGCCCAAAGCTTGGGGAAAACTAGAGGTACGATTGGCCTCTGGTTTGTGAGAAAAGCATATATAGCCAATGGTTTTGTAGGGCATTTTGGTGGGCGACGGGCGTGGGATAAGATTCTATTCGTCAAATTACCTCGCTGCCCTCGACAATAGTAGTACATTTTGTTCGGAAATTTTTGGGTAGACACAGAACACTTTAAACAAAAAAAAAAAAAAAAATTGAATCAATGATTAAATTACACTTATTTTATTTTAGGTGATAAGATGTTTAGGAAGTTTAGGAAACTCGGTTGAAGTCGTTTTAGAGAAAGTTTGAGATGATAATTACAAATATTATAATTTGCTCTCTGCTTCAAATGTTATTAATTTTCATGCCTCTTTTAGAAGGGATTTAAATCATATATAATTTGAAATTAAAATCATCATGAATTTCATATTTTTATACAATTTGAAATGAAAAAATTGAAGGAAAATTTCAAAACTTCTTTTAATTTATCTTAAGTTATCTCCTAATTTTCCATCGAATTTCTGTCCTACAAACTTTTCACTTAAACCAAATATGATATTCTCTTACTTTTATTTAAATTTTCATTTCCATCTAATTTTTCCTAAAACAAACACGGCAGAAAATTTACTAAGCTTGATGAGTAGATATGTAAATAGCTGACTCAGATGCATTCAGCAGTATTAAGTTCAATATTTATTTGGGCGTTTATAAATTTTGTTGTTGAGTATTATCTAAACATGATTTTTCATCTAGCTTAGACTATATGTGTTCATCTTAAACATGATTTGCACTCAGTTGTGCTCTTTAAGGTTATGTTTGATTTAGAGAAAATTAGAAGAAAAGATGAATGCTTTAATATCTTCGTATGGTTTGGAAATGAAAAATTGAAGAAAAGTCTCAAAACTTCTTTTAATTTACTTTAAATTTTCCTCTATATTTTCCATCCAGTTTTATTTTCAACAAATTTTTCTTAAACCATGCAAACATGAAATTCTCTTAACTTTAACGTTAATTTTTATTTTCATCTAATTTTCCCTAAACCAAACACAGCCTAACGTTTAATAACTTTGATGAGTAAATAACTTGCTGTCCTCTTTTATTTTTCAGATTTTGAGGATAGTATGGTTTTAGGCACTTGGAGTTTTGCTTATTAAGATTTTTGAATTTAAGATTTAATTTTTTAGAATTTAAAGATTTCTGGATGTATAGGACACTGTCCTAAAGATCATAAAGCACTAAAATAAAAAAAATAGTAAAATGATGTTATTATAACCTGTATACCTTACTCCCTCTGTCCTCTTTTACATGTCACTTAACCGAATTTTTTTGTCCTCTTTTACTTGTCACTAATCAATTTTCAATACGTATTTAATATCAAAAACTACCTTAAAATGTCAAACATTAATCACTTCATTATCATAATCAATAAAGAATATATTCCTCACCAATAATCATCTACCAATTTTACTTTTTGCACGAACTTTTTGAAAAAATTATTAACCACCTACCTATTAAATTTGTTCAACCGCTAGCATTAACTTCACCTTAATCTACTCAAATTAACCTTAAACGACATGTATTAGAGGACGGAGGGAGTATCTAGTTTATACTCTACCACAACATTTACACAAACAAATACTTCACACTATCAATAAGATGTTGATCTAGTGGTATTGGGTGTAGTCTAACAACCGTGCGCGTGAGCTGGTCATGCTCAAGGTGAGCGGGAACTGGTTTCTTTTCAATTTTTCGGCAATGTTGCAGGGGCGCAACTTTGGAGTTTGCAGAGTTGACGGTGAGATGAGACTGCCGTTGGGCAGGCATTGAGCTTTTCTACCGTTGCTGCACTGCCCTTTAAGAACGGACTGATGAGCCTTGGAGGTCTCCACTGCGCACATGGCGGCTGCTGCCATGGCGACTACTAGAGATGACTCATGCGGCCCGATCATCATAGGCTAAGTCTGAGTGCTAGTCTTTCTAAGAATTCGGATCCGTGTAGGTAATATTCCGAAACAAATACTTATTTCATGGGACTAATGAATTTAAACTATATGAGACAGTGTCCTTAGTATCCGAGGTGCCCCCGCTGTTTCACTTCAAGTCCGGGGGGTTATGTTTTCGATGAGCCAACAGTTTCAATCAAGGATGCCTATCTGGGCTGTACGTAGTAATTGATTGAACCGTTCAGGGTGTACTATACCCAATTTAAAAATTACGATCGAAACTTTCAAAATTTAAAATTTCAGGTTTTTTTATTTTTTCGAGGTTGTATTGTAACTTTTAATTCTAAGTCC
The DNA here is from genome assembly GCA_002312845.1 of Kalanchoe fedtschenkoi. Lineage (NCBI taxonomy): Eukaryota > Viridiplantae > Streptophyta > Magnoliopsida > Saxifragales > Crassulaceae > Kalanchoe > Kalanchoe fedtschenkoi. The sequence continues at coordinate 98,815 of NQLW01000026.1, read as the reverse complement.
CGCCTATCATAAATTATTGAAACTTGTTGGTGAAATTTGTTGGTTTGTGAAATTTGTCAGTGAGTTCCAGCATTATATATCAGCAATTAAAATGGATAAATGATATATGATATATTGAATTATCTATATACGTTATATATTTGTCGAATTAGAACAGTAAA
>NQLW01000026.1:66908-90212 GCA_002312845.1 Kalanchoe fedtschenkoi | reverse complement strand
TTTTATCCATATTATTCGTGCGCCTGCTGGTAGGGAGTAGGGGTCTCTCCATGCCAAATTCTTGGGGTGCTCCGGGAGCACCTTGAGACGACGTCATTTTGATTAGTTTAAAACGACGTCGTTTTAAATCCTATTACATACGATCCATACAAATAGAAAATAATTTAAAAAAATAGAGCAAATTTTATAAATATCAAAAAAATTAAGAAAAATGCCAATTTGATTCATAAAATTAAAATAAATAAAAAATTCAAATTCACCACTTGCATACACATATTTTTTCGTCACTTGCATATGTATATTCATCATTTGCATACACATATTCATCACTTGAATACTAATATTCATCCATTGCATACTCATATTCATTCATTGCATACTCATATTCATCACTTGCATATACATATTCATCATTTGTATACTCATAAATATTCATCAAATATACATATGATTATTTTATTGGATATAAATTAGAAAAAATATTATGCATAATTTTTTCATCATTTTAATATTAATAAATCAAATTGGTATTTTTTAAAAAAAATTATTTTTATATAATTTTTTTAAATTATTTTTTATTTTTAAATTATGTTCTATTATATGTGTATTAAGTGTAATATATAAAACGGTGTCATTTTAAATTGAATCAAAACAACGTCGTCACCGAGAGCACATGCTCTCGGTCTCGGTGCACGCAAGAGTTATAGGTCTCTCCACCCAATTTACAAAATTAATAAAACATAATAAATGAAGGTACATAAAATATATATGTAGTAATCAAAACACGATCATTTTACGCAAAAAATGATTGGTCCACGTGGTTCTCAACTTTAAGAGGTTCTCAATCATAGTTATTAAAATCAGACCGGACCGGCCGGTTCAACCAGGAACCGGACCAGACACCGGTTCGATTTGTAAATCTTATCGGATTGGATTATGAATCGGTTAAAACCGGACGAACCGGCGGATATATTGAAATATAGCTGAACCGGTTTATTATAATTAGAGATTTAATTAAGGTTAAATTAGTCTTTAATTATATTTCAAAAACTATTTTGGAAAATAGTTGGGGGCGAGGTTCGAATCCAAGCCCTGTAGGTTCTAGGTGACGCCTTTAATCAATCATGCTAGCAAAGTTAATTGTTTCTTTATTTGCATTTAACATCTTATACTTTATATTTTGTAATTATAATTTCTAATTGAACCGGTATGAACCGCCGGTTCAATCGGAAAACTGGGAACTGGGGCCTTGACCGGTTCGATCACCGGTCCGTTTCTGATAACTATGTTGTCTGATCCAAAATCATATTAAGATATTTAAATAAATGAATTACCTAATGAAAGTAAATCATTCAGCGATCAGATGTGGTTTGACCAGTGGTCTGCCAATTCAGATTCTCATACAACATTCATCATTCACCTCCTAATTTTACAAAACGACACCTTCGTCTGATAAGGTTAAGATATTCACAATATGATTCAACCTATGCTCTTTTATTGTATATTAGGTATATAAATGTTCATAGGACGCACACAATTATTATTTTTAAAATTAGAGTAAGATTATTATTAACATATGTATATCGTTTAATTTTAAATACGTTAGTGTAACATTATAAAAAATAAAAACCAAATGAAATATATTCTGACCACTATAATCACAACTAAAATCCATCAATTTATCGCTCAAAATTTACCGGTTGAAAAATAAAAAATATCGGTTAAGTTAAAGGGTAGATTATCGATTAATATGTCTACCGGTTAACTTAACGGTTAAATTTTTGATTAATTAGGTGAAATAAATTTTCAGATGGTAAAATGGCTGGCCCAACCGACATGTTAGCCAGTAAACCAGTACGCTAGCCGGTTACAGGCTAAACTACCGGCTGATTTGGTCCAACCGGTTTACCGGCTAACAAACCAATTGAGCCAGCCATTCAACCTTAAACCTAACCCCTAAACCCTAACCCTAATCTATCATAACCTTAAACCCTCTCCATATCCCTAAAATCTTTAAAATTAAATTAAATCCTAAACCCTTAGAAAAACCCTAAAATCCTCAAAATTAAATTAAACTTAAACCCTAATGAACTACCATAACCCCTAATTTATCCTAATTCTAATTAATTTTAATTAACTAACTCTAAATAATCTTAATTAACCCAAACAGATAAGTAAACCAGCCTGTATAATCGCTAAACATTCCCACCGGTAGGTTTAACCCAACCGGTAACCTAATCGACGTTTTCATCGTTAAAGTCAACCTCATAAAATTTTGACCCACCTGATCCTTTAGCCGGTAACGTCATCTATAAACTAACTGATAATTTTATCTATTACCATAACGGTTAATTTTTTCTTCAACCTGAAATGCAAATTTACCACTACCGGTTAGAACATCCACCGATAAACCAGTGAATTTTGGTAGTTGATTTTTAATTATTTCGCAATTTTTAAAAACTCCCGTAAAGTAAGTTTTCTTTTTAATATTACACAATTATATTCTAAATCACAATCATCGCATATCAAAATTTTCAATTCGTTCTATTTTTTACTTCAAATATCCGTAAATAGAGTCTCAGAGTAAAAAGAGATTGACTATGACTCTTATTAATTCTTGCCACAAAGTAGATGATTATATTAAATCTTTGAGAATTGAATAAGTGGTTTGAATTATATGGTGAATCATGCACTGGATGAATATCTTTTTCTTAAAGTTTACACACACGGATAATATTTGTTTGAATGTTATGATTTCCTAAGTAAGCAATTACCAGTCATGTTTCAATGCATAATACAAAGGAATGAACAATAATTCTTAGCAACATGACTGGTGCATACTTTCAAAACTAACATATGTTTTGGCCCTAGACGAGAACCGTTGTTGAATGTCCAGAAGCAGGTTGGTGAAGTTCGCCTAAAAATATATGATTAATTAGATTTTTTTTGATAAAGATCATATTTTTTAATTCATTACACTACTACATAGAAAAAGTTTTAATAGGGTTTGCATTAGACGATGTTCAATCATTAGACGGCGTTTTTAGATAGTAAACATGGTCTAAAGGGTTGATTCTAAAAATTATGTCATTTTCGTTAACTTTGAATGAGGCGTATGTGTAATAAGCGCCTTTTCAAGTGCAGTTATCCATTAGACGATGTTTATACATGGTAAATATCGTTAATTATTTACACTTTAGACGACACTTGTTATATTAGACGTCACTTATAAAGAATAAATATTTTTATAATATTATATTTTAGACGGTATTTATGACGTATAAGTGTGGTCTAATATGATGATTATTTTTAAGAATATTTTTAAGTGTTAAACGTCATCTACTGTATGAACCGATCTACCAACGACTTACACTTGCAAAAGCACCTCGTGTTGTAGTGTTGATTGCTTGAAGGCATGAACTCCAAATTTTCAGATACGTCTAACAGTGTCACATTATTTCACATGTTTAATCTCTACAAGAAAATACATAGAGAACACAAAAGAGGGGGAAACATCGTGCAACGGATATGGATTCGTAAAGGATAACATGAGGCCACTAATGAGTCTCATTTAGAATTAATCATGTTTTACACTCATATTTAACTTTGGTGTAAGAATGGGAGAAGTACTAAAGAAAATTCGTCTAAGCAATAAACTTAAATAAGGTGAAGAATAAAGTTTAAGGCCAAGAAGGATGTGTGTCCACACAAAAGCTGGTTATTCAAAAGTCGAGAGATTGGACAAAGAGAAGCTTGTTTCGGAAGGCACACCGCTTAAGAAGTTGAGTTCTATGCAGACTGACAAAGCTGATATGTGGGCTCACTCGCGATGGCCAAAGATGACTTAATTGTACATCACTTCACAGATTGCCGAAATTGCGAAATCATTAAAGTGAACTGATTCTACTTTTGTTGCTTACATGATGTGTTAATGTAGGATGAGCTGAAGAGCCGACAACCGCAAGAGCTCTTCAAGCCAATAGAAAAGAGAGAAATTCTGACTGAGGCGCACACTTCACCCGACTATTCAGGACAAGTCCTCGTGAAGGGCACGAGGTCGCTCCCTCCTAACACTTGGGCTATAAGAAGACAACAAAGAACTACAAATACTTCAGCTTGGAGGATCACATGTGCTCGTAGAGCGCCGAGTATTTTTAGTCATCCCAAACCACTCCGTCCAACACAGACAAATCATATCAGCCGATTATTTATGGATATGAAGTATGAACTATGACCGATAGCTTTGGATAAGCTATTCCGATCATGATTTTCCTCCACAAAGGGAAAGGTCCTTCCGTTTTGAGCCGGTTGTGGACAAGGATGGATTCGAACCCTCGACACAGTAGTTTAGTTTAGCCATGTGCTCTAATCCTCTGAACTAGGGCTGTCAATTGGGTAGGGTAGACTCAGACCCAGATCCGCCCAAACCCGTTTTGGTTAGGTTTGGGTCTAACCATTTGGGTTTTTGGACCCTTTAGGGTCTACCCATTTGGATCCTTAAAATGAATCTTTTTGAGTTTTTTTTATTAGGGTAAACTACAAAAACATACCATGAACTACCATCAATGTTCAAATTAAGTACCAAACTTTTTAATTCTTCAATTTCAGTACCGAACTTTTTTTATTCTACAATTTTAGTACTATACACTTAATAGAAAGAATAAATTAACATGAAATATGAGAATTAGTTTGTAAGTCTAACTCTTTAGCTAGAATTTTGAAACTTGCATAAACATATCTGACCCAACATATGTTTTTTTATATAAATTTTCTTTATTAAGTGTATAGTACTGAAATTGAAGAATTAAAAAGTTCGGTACTAAAATTGAAGAATTAAAAATTTCGGTACTTAATTTGAAAATGGACGGTAGTTCGGGGTATGTTTTTGTAGTTTACCCTTTTTATTATTAGTCTATTTGGATTTAAACTAAATTAATATTTATAAAAAAAATTAATTTAAAAAATAAAAAAATATTTTTTAAAAAATAAAAAAAATATTTTTTAAAAAAATAAAAAAATTAAAAATATTTTTAAAAATTGAAACAAAATTAAAATATTTTTGTAAAAAATATATTTTTTATAAAATTAAAATTTTTTCAAAAAAAATATTTTTTTACCAAAATTTAAATTTTAAAAATAATTTTTTCAAAAAAAAATTTAAAATAATTTTTTCAAATTTTATTTTATTTTAAAATCAATTTAAGTATAGACATATATTTTCATAATTTATTATTTTTAAATTAAGAATTCTTTACTAATTTATCGATGATTAATTTTCCATTACTTATAACTCTAAATTAAAAACAAGGAAAATCTTGATACTCGTACTACAGTTTCAAGACAATTTTAATAAGCTCGATTAATAACTCAGTGTATTACAGGTTCAAATCAAATTTAATTTTACCAATATATTAAGAGATCTAGCTACTCTCTAGGCTTCGAGAAGAACAAAAATTCCAATCAGGGGTGTAAATCATTAGTGGATCCACATTGAGTCGAGAGGGTCACTTGACCCTATTCGATTTTCACTTGAGTTTAAATTTATCTTATATTTATAATATAACACTTATAAAATACAAATCTAATTTCTTAAATTATAATTTTCATATCAGTGGCCCTAAATTTAATGTAATTTAAATTCAATTAGAAGTCTGATTCGAGTCAAGATCACGGATGGGGTTCTATCTCTCTGAACTATCTCGATTATATTGTGATGAAGCCATCCCACTGTGTGCGTATTCCGGCCGGTAAGGACGGTTGCAGGAATGGCTGAGCAACTAAAAACTTTGGGATCTGAACGTGATCACTGGGATAAGTTTACACAGTGGCATGTTTGGTTCTATTAATGGATATTTGTGATTGGGAATAAAAGTCAGAGAGAGAGAGTGTGTGTGCGAGGACCAGGTCAACCATGATTCAGTGGAAAAACGACATAATTCGGACATTAATCAAAACGTCTGAAACATGAGTCTACATGCACGTCAAGTGTAGAAAGAGTGAAAGACACGTACAAACCTCAAAATCTCGTGGAAATGAGGACATTTCACTTCAACAAGTCTTTGAGTTCAAATGCACATCCAACCCGATTCAGCCGGCCGCAAGAAAATTATTCTCATGAACGATTAATGATTTCACACCCTAAAATTGGCCAGGGCTTCAATTTTTGAGTGTATAAATAGCCATCGAAATGCAGCAGCAGCACTTCACACTTTACTCATCTTATCTCTCTAGTCATCTTATTCTAGTTTTTCCGACCGTTGAAATGGTGATGGCTAGAGGCATTGTTTTGACGCTCCTGATGCTCTCATTGGCAATCTTACTATCAGGAGTGAGCGTGTCAGCTCATGCAACAAACTCGGCGGAGGCTCATGTTGGCAGAGCTCCGTTCGGGTTTATTGAGAAGTTGGGAGGGCGTCACAAGGGCGAAAAGAACGTGACCGATTTACGTAAGTTGAAAGCTTATTTGAACCGCTTCGGGTACCCTTGCTCGGACGATCATTCTCATGATGATGAGTTCGATACTTCATTGGAGGCTGCAATCAAAGCTTACCAAATGAACTACCGGTTGACCCCGACAGGGGTGCTGGACAAGGAGACGGTGGAGAAAATGATGGCGCCGAGGTGCGGGTACCCCGACACGGTGAACCGCACGGTGCAGTTGGCCACGGGCATGATGATGAAGAAGCAGTCTGGCTCTCTACGCACTGTCTCGCATTACAACTTTTTCCCCAACCAGCCGAGATGGCCCCTGTCCAAAACCAACTTAAGATACACATTTTTTAGCAATCTTCCTGACTACGCTAGGCAGCCGATAGCCAATGCCTTCGGGCAGTGGGAAGCGGCCACCCGGTTCACATTCGAGTATGTGACGGCAGTGAACCAGGCTGACTTAACCATTGGATTCTACAGCGGGGAACACGGAGACAGGAACGCTTTTGATGGCCCTGGTGGCATTTTGGCCCATGCTTTTGCACCAACTAATGGAAGGATGCATTTTGATGAGACGGAGAATTGGTCTACGGATCCGACGCCCGGTGCTATGCATTTGGAGACGGTGGCAGTGCATGAGATTGGCCATTTGCTCGGACTCGACCACAGCCAGGTTGAAGAAGCCATCATGTATGCGACTATCGCTCCTGGAGTTAGCAAGGTGTTGCAACCAGACGACAAAGACGGTATTAGGGTCCTCTATTCTTAAAATGCTGTTTGAGGATCAATGCTATTCTACCAGATATGTATTGTTGTTGCTTCCTGGTACGGCTAGTACCAATAGTAATAAATAAGACAGCATCTTTTATATGTACCTGAGTTATTCGAAATATTCGATGGAGATGCTCTTTGCCACCGCTCTCATCGGATTAATAAAATGATTTTTATTCTGCTCAATCTTAAGCTATGCATGATATAATGGTATGAGTAGAGGAAGCATACTCTCTTAATTAGGCTAAAAGGACATGAAAATGTCAAAAGGATCTAAAGTGAAACATGCATTCACATAAAAAATACAGTTGGAGTTGACAACATTGCTTGACTAGTTGTTATAGGCGGGGTCTCTCCTATACTATATCATGGACTGAAGTCCCATTTTCAGACATCAAGTGTCATTATCGCTGCTATAAATTGCATAATAATTGTTGGGAAGATATTTATGTGCTCAGTTGCAAATGAATTTACAGCCTCTAACATTCTCACCATGCCACACTTGAGGTTCTTAGGGTTTAGTGATTTTGGGTGTAGCTTCAGAGGTTTCTATTATACATTTGTTTTGACTTTTTATGTTTTAACTTGATAACTACTTTAAACAACAAATTTATTAAAAATTCAAATTATTTTAAAATATATGTATGTTAATTAAATTAACTAATATAAGATGAACCTAAATCCTAGTAAATCTAACTAACCCGCTGCCAAATGACCCCGAAATACCCCCAAGCTCCCTCCAATGCTCACCCCACCACCTATCCGGCAAGCCCCGTCATAGTCCTTGAAATTCTCGCACAATTTCTCCGAAATACTTCTCCACCCAATAAGCTCCCAAAACGTCCCCTCTAATTGTGCTATTCTTTGTTTGTCCGCCCCCTCCGAAACGCTTTCGAAACACACACGTAAAAGTATAATTTCGGGGATAATAATGGATCCTTTTCGAGTGCTTTTGCTGGACCCAAAAACATATGTTTTATTTGGTTTAGGGAAAGTTTTATAGAAAGAAAAATTAGGTGAAAAGTTAGAGATTCTTTTTTTGGTTTAGATGAAAAATTTCATGAAAAAAAAGTTTGATGGAAAAGTTCATGAAAAAATTTGATTAATGATGTAGAATTGTTGGATCCACACTCAAAACCAATTGACAATGAGTGGGAGAGCCCAACTATATATGAGGATCAATTTAGAGCTTCCATTAGGCGATGTGAGATGATACCACTATAAATGCTGAACACTCCCCCTCACTTTAACCGTCACGGGCTGTTCTAAGAGTGCAGCCAAAACCCGCTCTGATACAATGTAGAATTGTCGGATCCACACTCAAAATCAATTGGTTATGAGTGGGGGAGCCCAACTATATATTAGGATCAATTTAGAACATCCACCGGGCGATGTGGGATGATACCGGCCACTATATATGCTCAACAAATGATAATAAGAAATAACATTTTCCTTTAAACTTTATATGTTAAACAAACAAGTGAAAAATTAAATGAATTCTATGAAGAATTTGATTTTCATTCTATTTTCCATCTAATTTTCCTTTCCATGAAACTTTCCCTAAACCAAACACACCCTAAGTTTTGGAAACATTTAGGGGTATTTCGGATATGTTGGCCCCGCGGAAAAATATAATGATAGTGGTGAGTGAATTTAAAATTTGTTTGACTTGTTTGTGGATATAATTATTAATTTAATAAAAAAAATTCATTTTCGCCGAAAGCTGGACATAACGTGGCCAAGAAATTGGAAATCAAATATGATTGGCAGTTTCTTCTTCATTATTCGCTTTCTCTCTTGCATTTTCTTTGAACCGCCTGCGTTCTGCCCATCCATTCACCATAGCTGATGCCTCCAGCCACCTAGAAGCCCCTCCCACTCGGCCACACTCACTCTGCACTTGCGCCCTAACACCAGTAATGATTTTACTTTTTATAACATTTTAATTTATCATGTTTGTTATTTCAATAACGCTTTCAACTCAAAAGCGTCATAAAAAAAGAGGGTACATGTGTGATATTTATCATGTTTCTTAGTAGGAAGCGTGATAATTGATTGCACAATAATAACTGTCCGGAATATATGAGCTGATCAGTTGCAAATGGATTTACAACTAAACATTCTCACCATGCCTCAGGTGATAATCATCAATGTCCTAGTTCTGCGGGCTTTGGGAAAGTACTTGTCTAACAGCTTAGAATTGACACAAAATTGTTAGAGTTGTCCGAAACATCCAAGTCTTTTTGAAGATGCGGGCAACTTAATTGTTAGGTATTACTCCCTCTGTCCTCTTTTACATGTCACTTAACCGAATTTTTTTGTCCACTTTTACTTGTCACTTACCAATTTTCAATGCGTATTTAATATCAACAACTACCTTAAAATGTCAAACATTAATCACTTCATTATCATAATCAATAAAGAATACATTCCTCACCAATAATCATCTACCAATTTTACTTTTTGCACGAACTTTTTCAAAAAATTATTAACCACCTACCTATTAAATTTGTTCAACCGCTAGCATTAACTTCACCTTAATCTACTCAAAATAACCTTAAACGACATGTATTAGAGGACGGAGGGAGTAGGCTATTAGCATATAGCAGGCTTTTTATGTCATTAGTTACAACTCTAAATTATTTAACTGCATCTAATCTCTAAAATAAATATTGAAATATATTAAAAATACATGTGTCATATATGTATTAATAAAAATGAATGCAAGAAGTACATTTTCTTAATTTGTTTACAAAAGAGATCAAAAGCAAGTACAGTTGGGATCTTTCTTATTATCATAGGACCTCACAGAAATACAAAGAGCGTTCTTTGTATTATCGTTACACTTGTACATCTTTGAGTTGTTTGGTGTAGGTGGGATCAATTTTTTTTTAATGACTCGGAGGAGCCAAGTGAGCCTTTTTTCAATGGATCTTGTATATGCTCCACTAGGAATACCAAAGAAGAAAAAAAAGTAAGCATTAAGCATGAAGTAGTCGGGATAAATGGAGTGGCAACTACATTCAGTGTAGTTGATGGAAGAGCTTAAACAACCTATTGAGCAAGAGAAGGAAGAGGAATGCATGACTAAACTGATGCATGAAGAGTAATCGATCCAGATTGAATAATTTAAAGATAACAAGAATTGTTGATGACACCAAAATATTCGGTCTATTTTATACTAAACTCACCTATTTTTAGAATGTTCTTGAGTGTTATTTAATACTTTAGCTAGTTTTTGTGTTTCGTGCTTATTTTAACTCTTTATGCGAAAACGTGCTAAAATTACAGTTTTAGAGCAGAATCTGAATGTTATTTTAGAATTTTTTATAATTAATTGTTTATTTTGGTGTCGTTATGTAAAATAAGTGTTGGATGTTGAATATTATATAAGATTCTAAATGATTCAATCAATGCTCACATCATCTCTGTTTTCTTATATCTGAATGATTTATTTTTATTTGATAACCACTTTTTAAACATTTTGTTTTTTATTTTCTACCATTTTCACAATTAAAAAAATAAACATAAAGTATGATTAAATTATAAATGTATTTTGAAGTATAATTGATTTATTCAAGTGTAGCATGAGATACAATAAAAAGTAAAAATATAATAATAAAAGTACAATCTGATTAAATAATTACGGTACGTAAGATATATATTTACAATATTTTTAATCGATATATGAGATTTGATTCATATCTAAATGATTCAAATGCCAACATAACAACAATTGAATCGGACTTTACATATTTTCATTCAAAGCAAACAAATAAAAGATCGATTCATTGAACGCTTAATATAATAAGAGAAAACTCCGCTGAGTCTAAATTTTTTTATTTTTCATAAAATGTTTCGGTCCAATAATGTTCAAATACATAACAGTTTAAAACTGAAACTAAAACCGAACTCTCCAAACCTTAACTTTTCAAACCTAACACACTTTGTTTTTGTTGCAGGATTTATACAAGCTCCCCATGACCAAGGCCATTGACGCCCACACTTACCTGAACTGACACAATGGATCGGCATGCATCAAGGATCTGATTTGAAGATGATACTCAACTTTACCTTGACTACTCTTTGGCAAACTGATAGCTTGGAACTGTTTTCCGCTTTGAGACACTTCTCCTAGGTTTGAGCTTACTCTGGTTTGTCTTCAAAGACTTTGAATCATGTGCAGCGGAGAGTCGCGAATCCATCGATAAGCTGCTATTTAATTGAAGAAACACTTCGTTGGATCCACAACTTTCCTTTTCCTCCTTCGCCAACTCATAAGATTTGATCTTTGCAGGAGAGATTGGCTTGTGGGCGTTGGTGATGATCACCGTGTCTTGTGGCTGCTTGTTTGAGTGAAAATCATCTTTATCAGGAATCCGAGTTGCCATCCATCGCTCCAGCCAGCTCCAGCCCATGTCACTCTCCTCCTGCTCCGACTTACCAGCTCTTTTCTTCGAGCATATCCTCAGCTACAAACCATCACTAACCAGTAAGCCTAAATGGTAATCGAGTAAAATGTGTTTCACTTTTACCTGTTGGGAGAAGGCGTAAGCCAAAGCTCTTTCGCACCGTGTCATGGCCTCCAATCGGTTCTGCATCCTCATCTTCGATATGTTGCTGCTGACGGTACTGTCATCCCAGTCCTCCTGGGGAGATAATTTGCATCAAATTTTGTTGCCTCAGAAATTTCCATTGCAGCTAGATTTACTGACCTTAAATTTCAGCTGGGTTTTCGCCCTCTGCGACACTGAGAGAATCTTAACAGAATGCGCGGTTTGAACCTCCAGCGACGTGCACACTGATTCAGATTCTCCACTCCGACTCAAATCCTCAACATTGCAGGACAGTTCAGTCATCTCAGCTTGCGCGCTTACACGCCGCGCCTGAAATTCATTCCAGAACAAAATGTGATGCTACAATGACCGACTAGGCAAGTTCAAGTACAAAGTCTAAGCAAGATCGAACAATAAGGCTCTGTTTGGTTTATGAAAATAGGGGGAAATTAGATGGAAAATGAGACGAATAGTTTAGTTGATTTACAAAGTGTTTTCGATCAAAATGAAACAAAATTTAATGTTAAATTCATGTCCTCTCGGTTTTCTATCCTAATCAGTTTCCGTAAACCAAACAGAGCCTAAGTAATGTCAGAATTCTAGTTTTTGTACCCACCATGTAGCATCTGAATGCTGATTGGATTCTGATGGCTGCTTGTTCTTCCTCATGGGTGTGAAGACTTTGATCTTGGCTGGGTGATTCTATTTCGTCAACTTTCAGAGCTTCATGGGCTACTGTCAGCTCATTGAAGACGGGTTGAGTCACAGTGGCCTCAGAGCTCTTACCTGACTGGAAAGTCTTAACAGAAGCAGAGTCCTCCTCGGCCAACACCGAGTCAAATAGCTCATCTCCACACAGATAAGATCTCACGCTGCTCCATCTCCTCCCTCTCACCTTAACCAAGCACGTCACAAGCTGCGTCAGCATCATCCATCCAAACTGCAGATCAAAAACACATAACAAACTTACATTGTGATGTTCATGACCTGCTCCACATGATGATCTGCTCTTGGAAAACACATTCCTTCCCAGCACTCCTGTCAGACCCATCTCGGCTCCCCACCCAGATTACTTGAGCTTATGAGTGTCGGCGTCGGCAAGCAGCAGCCAATTATGAGTGATGAAATGAGCAGAATGAACCCAAGTGCCAAGCTTTTTTCTTGGGCCTCTACTGCCTTATGGGGGGGATTTGGATTAAACTGAAGCAAGTTGGTAATACATTTGCAGCTGCACAAAACTTTTGAGCTGTATAAACTGCTCATCAACTTAAAGTGAAGTCTCACTTTTTGAAGCACATGGTGATCCAGAAGATTGAAAGAAGTGATTGCTTGGGAATGAGGCCAAGTCCGTATGTGTGTGTTTTCTTTTGGCATGCTATGATTGCTAGTCCTTAACTTTTCATCATGTTGAACATGGTTGAGGGGATTGCTTGTGAGCTCTGTTGTAAAAGGCGATCGCCTAGTTGGCTAGGCGACCGATTAATCTCTCGGAGTTTTAAAAACGCTTCGCCTAGCGCCTAGCGTCTAATTATTTTATATATTTTATTTGTAAAATAAAAATAAATTTTATAGGTATAATTTTATAATTAATTATTAAATATATTATTAATATATATAACTCCGCCTAATCATCCGATTAATCCTTCCGCCTAATTTCCACCTAGCCAATTAGTCGCTAGGCCCCAAACCAACCGCCTAGAACCGCCTAGCGCCTTTTAGAACACTGCTTCTTGCTTGTGAGACATACATCGAAAGAGGGTTTCTTTTTTCCAACTCGTCTAATCTAAGCTAAAGCATTGAATATGCCCTTCCACGTGGGTGAGTGAGAGAAATTCTTGAATCGATTCAGTCTATTATGTGGATCGTGGATATTGTAAATAAGAAGACGTGGTATTTTGAAAAGTTAAAGTGACGGTGTCGATTGTAAAAAAAATTTGACTTTTTAACGCGCTACTCGATTGGTTAAAGTGTCACAAGGCATCACCTCATAGGTGAGTCCACACTCTATGTGGTGAACTGTGTCTATTCAAAAATTACTCGGGTGGGTGATATACTAAAGGGTAAGATCAATTTTTTTTTTCAAATTGCAATCTTTCTAAATTTTAAGATTATATTGAATGGATTAAATAAATATTAATTTTTTTTAATCTTTATTTGTATTTTCATTCATTTAAGAGATGATAGTATGGAATTCCAAAATTTATTGTCATAATCTTCTGATCGACGATTATGATTATAAAATAAAATTTGATATCCTACGTTTATATTCGAGAGTTTTATCGTAAGTGTTTGAGGAGAGTAAGTGTTTGAGGAGAGTAGTTTTCTAAGTGTAATTAAATGTTAAAAGCCCAAGCATATTTGGGCTAGCTAAATAAATTCCAAAAAAATATTAAACTAAGCTTAAGAAGATTGGATAAGTTCAAATAAGTTTCCGAAAAAATTGGAATAGTATGAAATGTTCTAAACTTTATTAGTTTTCTAGGTGAAAAATAGAGTGTTCAAAACTTAACTTTATCCGTCGATTGGAATAATTTCCATCATGCCTTGAGGGAGTGGTGCAGCATAAATAGTTGGGTGATGTAATGGTTGACAAGCAATCATCTGCTGCGAGTGTTAGAGGTGTAAATATGTATAATATGTCAAATTTAGGTTGAATTTTTTTCATAATTCACATTCACAAATAATTCAATTCAAGCCCTCAAATTCAAAATAACTCAATCCGAACCAACTCAAATTCAAAATTCTTAATTTGAGTTGAGTTTGGGTCAACTCATTTACTTACAAAAAAATAAAATATATAAAATCTGAAGTAAAATTTAAAAATAAAAATAATTTTTTATCTTTTAAATTTTATTATTATTTATTTTTTTATTATTTTTATATTTATTTTTTATATATTTATAAATTGGATTGTGTTTTATAATTTGAGTCAATTCGAATTCAAATTGTTCAACCCAAAGACAAACTCAATCCAAAAAGTGTAACCCAAAATTAAACTCAAATAAATTAGATCAATCCAAATTCAATTTAAATGGATTTAATTGGGTTGGATGTTGAGTTGAGTCACACTCTTAACTAGCGCTAAAAAAGAAGAAAATTTGATGGGAAGAAAAATTTGGTGGAAAAGAAAATTTTGGTGGAAAATAAAAAGGAAAATTTGTGTGAAAATGTGAAGAAAAGTTTGTAGAAAAATTAGAGAAAAAATAGAAAGAAAAATTTGTTTAAAATAAAGAATGTTTTAACATTTTCTACATTTTTTCAGCCCGAACTAAATAAGAAAAAATAAGATGGATTCCATGAGGGAAAACACTTTCCTCCAAATTTTACTTTCCATCAAATTTCTCCAAACCGAACACACCTTTAAGGGTGTAAATACGGTTATTGAATCTCTGAAAAATATCCCAAACAATCAGCCATTTCCCGACCTAATCTCTCGGGATAGAATCGAACTTAGTTGGTTATGCACACGTTGTGCTCTACACTTGTATTATAAATTACACAAAGGAATATATCAACACAACAGTGTCTTCTGTGTTTTTATTCTCCGAGCTCTCTGTGTATTTCTCTCGAGTTATCTGTCTTGTTTCTCTCCCTCGTTCATGGTATCAGGCCGGGCTCAAGATTCTCTCGTTCGCCTGAGCACCTCGCGATCCCCCACACTTTCACTGACATAGTTATCTGTCTCGTTTCTGACTTATTAGAGTCTGTCCATTTTGGATCTTAAACCATTAGATTCTACTAATTTGAATTTTTTAATGGATCCATTTGAGTTAATTTGGAGTCAAATTTGTTATAAACATTGAAATTAATTAAAAAATAAAAATAAAAAATAATTTTATAAATAAAAAATTATTTTAAAGAATATATAAAAAATTAAAAATTATTTTTGATTTTTTAAAAAACATATTTTATTTTTTAATTTTTTCAAAAATATTTAGATATAAAAATATTTTTTGTGATTTATTATTTTCATAAATTAACTTTATTTATTTTTTATTTTGATAATTGTGTTGCTGAAGATTGGATTTAACTGTGATAGATCTAATGTGTCCAAATAATGAGTTTTGAATTTAAATCATATACAAGTGACAAACTGAGTTTGAATTTACCAGACACTTGCATAAAGATTTACCAAACAATGTGTGATTAAGTTTAAAAAAGTTTCTCTCACTCTTCATTTTTATTTGTCACTTAATTAATATTTATTTTCTTACTTTTATTTATCATTTAATAATTTCAATATACATTTATTATTATTACATATATTAAAAAGTAAGAAATCAATTATTTAATTATTATAATCCTTAAAGAAATTCTACTACACCACTAATAGCATATTACATTTTTATATTTTATATGAAATTTAAATACATACTTATTAGATTTGATAGGTAAGTAATATTAATATATTTTTAATCTACTCATTTTAGCCTTAAATAGTGAGGGAGTTTCTCTTAAATGAAATTGATGACACATACTCATGTTTTCATGTGGTATGGGACAAGTTTTGAGTTCTTGGATTTATTTTCGGATAGGTAATATTGGGATTTATAAGATAGTTTGGTTTCATAAATGCCCTCTAAACCTTATATCTTATCTCAAGCAGAAAATATGGATTAAACGATGTCTGAATTTAAATATGATGAAGCCCTTGTATGTTTATAACCGTTCTCCAAAGTGAACTAGAAAGATCGCTATTATGTACTCAAATTCTTTCTCTAGTCGAAAAAAAAGTTTTTCTTTCTTCAAAAAAAGCCTTTTAAAATGCTATAGAAAATAGTGGTTAAGCCCGAATAAGTTGCTTCTTTTCTCTATTATCTTATTGCACTATGCTCTCACGCGTCATGACTTACAATGTGGGTCGTGTTGAATTTTCAGATCGGTTCATATTGAATTATATTTTCACTGTGACTCAAAAGTTCAAACTTATAAGTCATGATTCAACAAATCATTATAAGTCACATCTTCTTTTCATCACTAGCCGATGTGGGATATCTGCCAAGTGACATACTCAACAATCTCCCCCTCGCTCAGAAAATATCAGATGCTCTCACTCGATAAATATTTCACTATGACCCTCTTTGTGGCATGCATAATCCTCTTTCGTAGGTGCGACATTTGCGTTTCCTCCTCCTCTCTCGGGGTCCGACCCACGTCTTAGTCGCTCTGCGACTTTCTTTGGCTCAGCATACTCATTCACACTTTTGCGAGCCACATTCGACGTCCTGCAGCGTCATTCATATTTCAGGTGTCTCTATTCGTTTCCTTAGCCTCCACAAGGTGTATCCCACATCTCACATCGCTCAGATACCATACTGAATTTTCGGGCCGGCTCATATTGGATTGTATTCTCACTGTAACTCAAAAACTTCAAAAGTCCAAACTTATAAGTCATGATTCAACAATCCAATATAAATCATATTTTCTTCTCCTCATTGATCGATGTGAGACATTTGTCAAGTGACATACTCAACAGACCGTAAATATCATTTCTAAATTCCTAAAAAAGCCCTCTAAAAACTTAACTTTGAAAAAATACTTTTATACAGCCCACGCTCAATTATTAATACTTAAACACGAAATGTGCGGGATGAATATTTCACACCTTACTTTTCTTATTGCTCAGTTATAACCTGGTGCCAGTATAACTGGAATGTGTTGTGTTTATGAGAAATAAAAAAAAAAACTAATTAAACTTACTTAAGTATAATTCATAGTTTGGACTAAATACCCCTGACAAGAAAAAAACTAAATACACCTTGTAACAAAAAAAAAATTAAATTAACGGCATTGTGGTAAAGTGAATAATTCCAAAAAAATAATAAAAATAATACTACGCGCCAGGTAGGGGTCGAACCTACGACTTTCTGCTTAGGAAACAGACGCTCTATCCACTGAGCTACAGGCGCTACGCATGTAATTGTTGAAAATTGTGACTTAGTCATAGGTGTACCAGTGTGGGTGGATTCAAATAACAAACTACACTTTTGCGAAGCTAATAAAGATGAAAGAGTCAACAAGATGAAAGAGTCAACTGTGTGCGTTCATATATGAACCTCCAAAACCATTCCTAAAAATGGCTAAACAACAGGAGACACCACGAGGGTTATATCTCATACCTGCTAGCGCCCATATACGCTTACGCAAGCTGGGAATTTAATCATCTGCCACCGCTCCGGCATCAGTTGCGGCTGTATTCTCACGCCCACAATGTTCCGCAAAATTTTATTTCTACCACCCTATGTCCCATTACCTCGCTTTGACTCGTTTCACACGCATACAGTAAGGAGAGTTACCTAGTACGTGTTCTTTTTATTCATGAAACACGTACACTCTTAATTAGTTGCTTCTGGTGAGTCAGTCCTGATTAGATCTTCGCTATAAATAAAGAGGGGTTGAGAGGAAGATTGTTCAGGGTGAAGTGTGGTCAGTTGGATCTATCGGATTAATCACACGCAGATGATGGCTAAGTTGAAGGTTTGGGTCTTGTTGGGGCTTTTGCTAGCAAGTGTTGTTTTGGTCTCGGCTAGGGAGGGGCCAACTGAGAATTTTAAAGAAGATGAAGAAGAAGATAAACTTGTTGTTGACCAGCAGGGTTAGCATACATGATTCTATTTATATATGTGATCTTGTGCATGCATGCATGCGTGTGTTTCTTTTTTTTTTGTTTTCTTGGGTTCGTGTTGCATATATTTTGGTCATTTTGTGAGTTTTATTACAGCGGATGGCGTAGAAGTCTGCAGCGAGAATGGGCAAATTTGGTTGCATCATGGTCGTGGAGGTTGCGGTGGTGGGCGTGGAGGAGTGTATGGTGGTGGTGGTGGTGGTAAAGGAGGAGGAGGATATGGGGGCGGTGGAAAAGGAGGAGGAGGTTATGGTGGTGGTGGGAAAGGAGGAGGACAAGGCGGTGGTGATAAAGGGGGTGGATATGGTGGCGGTGGCAAAGGAGGAGGAGGAGGATATGGTGGTGGTGGCGGAAAAGGAGGAGGACAAGGTGGTGGAGACAAAGGAGGAGGAAGAGGATATGGTGGTGGTGGTGGAAAAGGAGGAGGACAAGGTGGTGGAGATAAAGGAGGAGGGAAAGGTGGAGGCGATAAGGGAGGAGGAGGGTATGGCGGCGGCGGAAAAGGAGGAGGAGGACAAGGTGGTGGTGATAAGGGAGGAGGAGGATATGGCGGCGGTGGAAAAGGAGGAGGACAAGGTGGCGGGGGTAAAGGAGGAGGATATGGTGGCGGTGGAAAAGGAGGACAAGGTGGTGGTGATAAGGGCGGAGGAGGGTATGGTGGTGGCGGTGGAAAAGGAGGAGGAGGGTATGGTGGTGGTGGACAAGGAGGAAGAGGAAAAGGTGGAGGGCAGGGTGGCAGCGACAAGGGTAAAGGAGGTGGTGGAGGCGGTGGTGGAGGTTTTGGCGGTGGAGGAGGAGGATATGGCGGAGGGGGTGGTGGAGGAGGCAGCGGTTCTCCTTAGACCTAACCCTAATTTTCAGACCAATCAATACTGAAAAAATACTTGCACGTGCTCCAAAATCTCCAAGTCATATATATATATATGTAAAGAATAAAATCAATAAAAGTGAATCCATGTATTGGCTAGAGTGTTGAAAAATGAATAATGCTTAAAAAGTCTTACTTCATGTGCCCAATTTCTTACTCTTATTCTCGAGCTCTTGTCTATTGTGTAGTTGTGTATTCATGCACGCACTTAAATATAAGGGGATTGAAATCGTTAGCACTTACTTCTATACCTATTTATCACAACACCATGAAATTAGATCTCTCTTATCTCTCTTGTTGTAATTTTACTACCAAGATGCATCCCTTTTTCTTGATGTTAGTACGGAAATTAGGATTATTGGGTGCATTTCACGCACACAGTTTTTTAATAAACTCAAACATATTTATTCTTAAATTTCAAGTTTGATTTCAAAAACTTTAAAATAGCACATAAATTGTGTTTGAGTTTTTTTTTTTTTTTTTTCGATGGCCACAGGGCTTGAACCCAAAACTTTGGAGTTGTTAGACAACACCCAAAACCACTAGGTCAACACCTTATTGGTTGTTTGAGTGGTTAAATGGCAAGTTTGGCATTTAAACAACTCGAACCTAAGAATTGTGTTTAAATTGTTTAAATGTCATATTTGGCATTTAAATAAGTCAAACATGTTTTATTAGAGCAGAACTTAAAGTTGTGAACAAAGTTTGTTTTCAAGAACTCAAACATGTAAAATTTTACTATTGTGTGATACATTTGTGTATTAAATCATTGTATTCATGTAGTCCGTAAATGGTGTAGTAGGAAAAGATGTTTAGTTTTTATTTTGTAACGTAAATTACAAAATATTTTTCAATACATTTTCACAAATAAGCCGAAAAAAATCCAAAAAAGTAAAACAGAAAAGCTAGCTGCAAGGACCATATAACAACTTAACTAGTGGACCTCCCATGCTTTGAGTGACTAAGTTGCTAATAAAAGTAAATTAAGATATATATTTTAAAACTTTTTTGGGCCCTATTGATCATGGGCTCTGGGCCGTCGCCCAATAGATCATATTGTTGAGTCTGGTCTGACTGTAAAATGGTTTGAATCATGAATTAGACCGTAAGGTGGTTGTAAACTTGTCAGATACCGTCGATCGCTTCCACTACTAAAATATGGCCGCAAAAGGCTGGATAGTGGCCAAAATGTCTGTGAAGATATTTTTTTGAGGGAGCAGTTCCGGTTTGCAAATTTTGGCCGATTGTTTGTCAGAAACTAATTTTTTAGTATTTTCGGCTAAAAATTCTGATATGCAAAGACCTCATTTTGATAGTGTTCATATACAAAACGTGATAAAATATTACATCTTTAATCACGTTTATTATAAAAAAATGTGATTAAAGATCTCCTTTTCAATTATGTTTTCTTTCAAGTGATTAAAGATGGATGAGTGTGAAACACTGTCGTTTTCTCTTTATTATGTACCATGTTTGAGTGTATGAAGTGTGATTAATAGTTTTGATTATCCGATTAACACAATCATTTTTATATTTTTTGATCATGTTTATAGACTTCATGGTGATTAAAAATAAAAAATAATTAAAAACAAGCATGATGTAAAATCAAATTTGTAGTAGTAGGGTTGGAAACACAAATTACCATCCTCCCTCCATTTCTTCTTGCAGGCTAGCCCCTGAGTGGACTGCAACCAACACTGCTTGCATTAGAGATTATGCCACCAATATTCACAATGTGGAAGGTCATCCGATCCTATGAGAAACCTGTTATTTTGATCGTTCTAATCCGCTCCAAGCCCTCCAACACATCATTTGGTGTCTTATTTGGCAGTTTCATCATTGCCCAAATTCAATGGGAGAGCAACTCGGGCCTCGCAACAATCAGAAAATAGGCAGCAATTTCGTGCAGTGTTCCAGCAAAAACCATTTCGTGTCTAGTAAACTAACCAATGAAAATATTGGCTCAAGCCTGCATTGATAATCCTAACTTCTACCCAGCTCATCTTCGCAGCGCCAAACTCCCTTCAACATCTTACCTTGCCATTTTGCAAGACGCAGAAGCTTTTCAGAGGAGCGGTGCCTGCCTTCCTTAGCTTAGAGCGAGGTTCCTTCAATCTGCTAACCCCATTTATTTATTGTTGGAAATAACCCCGAAAAAGTAGATAACTATACATCAGACCTAGAAACCTATCTTTACATATTGAGTTTTTTGTTTAAAAAATTACATGTCCGTGGCATACACAAAAGACTATTGAAAGCCTTGAAATAAAAGGGCAGTAGCTCAAAACATATAAATCAGCAGGGAGCAAACACTACCAACACTAGACACTTCTGTACTCACATTAGCTCCTTTAACTACTAACATCAACTTCTTCAGCTGTGTGCAATCTTCTCATTTCTGAATTTTGGCTTCTTTAATTTGTGCTCTACTTTTTTTCTATGAAATCAAGAGAAAATCTATTTTTTTTTCCGTTCTATGTTCTTTCCTGTCTTTATATTCATCTTTTTGTTTTTTTGACAACAACACATTCAATTCAGTAAATGTCTTTCTTTTTAATTTATCTGTGCCAGTCCTTTGTCCTGTAAGAATTATTTGGTTCATATCCTTCCAAATTGTATAGAATGCTACATTTATGGTAGCTCTACTAGCCACCATTCTCATGGATGACCCTATCAGAGAAATGACATACAAACATTTCTGAACATTATCCAGCCAACCAATGCTCAGGAATGCCCATTTTTTTGTAGCAAACAGTTGAGTGTGTTAATATTTTCCTCATTGTCCACACATAAAACACACACCCAATCTGTATTAATGCCAAAATTTCTCAATGCAGTCGAATTTTTGTGTGGAGCATCTATGTAGTTCGCACCTGCTTTATGCCCTTTGCGCCCTTTGTGCGTCATTTCCCAGGCAGCGCGCTTGTGGCTTGCCTTATTATTTGTTTGTAGCCCTCACGACGTTTTGATAGATCGTGCCCCTTGTCTAGGCTTTCAGCCCCCTTTTTTATAGGCTCTTTGAGCCATATTTGTTTTCTAGCGATTAATCGATTAGGAGGTGGTTAATTAGAAAGTCTAATTAGACAGAGTTATAATAATTAATTATAAAAATCCATATTTGAAGCTAATATTTTATAAAAATAACTTTCGAATAATTGATCGATTTTTCAGCTAGACAGGACATTTTAACACCACTTGACTACTCATCATCGCTCAAGCCGTCGAGGCATACACCATTGAGAAAAATAATTATTATATAACTTTACAATGTATTAAGTACGTTAATTACTAATTTAAACTTTATTTGGATCATAATGACATAATCATAAATCACATCAGTTCAAAGTGGTTTTGATCAAGAATTTTCATATTCCCAAAAGTAGTTATGAAGGTATTAGAGGGACATTGCAAGACCTTCCTTCGGCCGGTGTTGAGAAGTTCAAAAAATTCTCTATCTCATGGGACAACTGTTGCTAGCCAAAAATAAAGGGGATTGGACATAAGAAAATTTTGCATTGCAAATGTTGCTATGTTGGTGTCACAAGTATGAGATATATTCCTTAAAAAAAAATCTTTGTGGGTTTAATGGCTTCACAACTACTACATCAAAGAGAAAAACATCTTCACCATGTAAATCAAGCCACATGTATACCATGGGGCCATTAAAAAAATTTTCACATGTGCATAAGATTGCAAAAGTATGGTCTGTGTCTCTCAAAATCAGCCAGCTTGGAATATACCAGGTCAGCCCTTCTCATCTGCTGCTGCTTATAAATTTTTATCTGGTGGGGTTAAAATGCAAGACTTCGTGTATAATAACTTTTGCTGGAATAATAAGGCTAAACCAAAACATAATTTCTTGATTTGGTTAGCTTATAATGGTAGTTAACACCAAGAATAGACTTATGAGATTTGGTGTAATTGTGGATAAAATATGTCCAATGTGCAAGATAACTGATGAAACCTTTAAGCATTTGTTTTTTGAGTGTCCAGTTACGAAGGAGCTACTACATAGCCTTTTAAACAATTTTGACATTATAAATCCATTTGCTTCT
>NQLW01000026.1:53621-65091 GCA_002312845.1 Kalanchoe fedtschenkoi | reverse complement strand
TTCTTTCGCTTTGTCATGGGGAGTCTCCACAGAGCCTGAATTCTCAATCTCTTGGGTTGGCTCGGCCATAAGAGTCTGCAACCTTGAATGCTCGCCAGCCGCCTGGCTGAGAGTATGCCTTAAGCTTCGGATTTGAATAACTTGTTCATCCCAAAATTCCTTGTTTCTTTGTTGCATTCCAAGCAGCATCTGCTTGATTTCTTCTAGCCCAGTTGAAATCTCCGCGTTGGTCGTCATCTTGAGTTCGACTTTCGATGAAGAAGCACCAATTGATGCGATATGGGTACCGCACCAAGGTAGGAATGGGAGATTGAGAGATTTAAGATGAGTGATGAGAGGATTGAGAAGAGAATCGAGGGTTTGAGGGGAAGGGAAGAGTAGGTTGAGCTCGGGGAGAGGGGAAGACGACGACAGGGAGGAAGAGAGGTAGTTAGGTTAATTGTTTCTTGATTGATTCCTTCATTCATCTCATCTGCACTCTTTTGTAGAGTGCAAACCGAAAATACAATATTTCAAAATACCTACTTAAGTTTACTAAAGTAATAAAGCTACCCCTTAACTTCTAAACATTTCTCAGTAGTCATTCATTCCCTAACACAATCTGTATTAAAGCCAAAATTTCTCAATGCAATCTAATTTTTGTGTGGAGCATCTATGTAGTTCTCACCTGCTTTATGCCCTTTGCGCCCTTTGTGCGTCATTTCCCAGGCAGCGCGCTTGTGGCTTGCCTTATTATTTGTTTGTAGCCCTCACGACGTTTTGATAGATCGTTCCCCTTGCCTAGGCTTTCAGCCCCTTTTTTATAGGCTCTTTGAGCCATATTTGTTTTCTAGCGATTAATCAATTAGGAGGTGGTTAATCAGAAAGTCTAATTAGACAGAGTTATAATAATTAATTATAAAAATCCATATTTGAAGCTAATATTTTATAAAAATAACCTTCGAATAATTGAACGATTTTTCAGCTAGATAGGACGTTTTAACACCACTTGACTACTCATCATCGCTGAAGCCGTCGAGGCATACACCATTGAGAAAAATAATTATTATATAACTTTACAATTTATTAAGTACGTTAATTACTAATTTAAACTTTATTTGGATCATAATGACATAATCATAAATCAAATCGGTTCAAAGTGGTTTTGATCAAGAATTTTCATATTCCCAAAAGTAGTTATGAAGGTATTAGAGGGACATTGCAAGTCCTTCCTTCGGCCGGTGTTGAGAAGTTCAAAAACTTCTCTATCTCATGGGACAACTGTTGCTAGCCAAAAATAAAGGGGGATTGGACATAAGAAAATTTTGCATTGCAAATGTTGCTATGTTGGTGTCACAAGTATGAGATATATTCCTTAAAAAAAAATTTTGTGGGTTTAATGGCTTCACAACTACTACATCAAAGAAAAAAACATCTTCACCATGTAAATCAAGCCACATGTATACCATGGGCCATTAAAAAAAATTTCACATGTGCATAAGATTGCAAAAGTATGGTCTGTGTCTCTCAAAATCAGCCAGCTTGGAATATACCAGGTCAGCCCTTCTCATCTGCTGCTGCTTATAAATTTTTATCTGGTGAGGTTAAAATGCAAGACTTCGTGTATAATAACTTTTGCTGGAATAATAAGGCTAAACCAAAACATAATTTCTTGATTTGGTTAGCTTATAATGGTAGTTAACACCAAGAATAGACTTATGAGATTTGGTGTAATTGTGGATAAAATATGTCCAATGTGCAAGATAACTGATGAAACCTTTAAGCATTTGTTTTTTGAGTGTCCAGTTACGAAGGAGCTACTACAGAGCCTTCTAAACAATTTTGACATTATAAATCCATTTGCTTCTATATATGAGGCGATTGACATGCAGTAAATTATATTTTACATGTTTAAGAACAATCAAACAAGCTGCAGAGGCTGCTATTAGTATGTGTATATACACTATATGGAAAGTAAGTAACAGTGTTTAGAGAAGAAGAAAGAAATACCCACAAGCTGAAAAAAGAGATTATGCAAGAACCTGACCAAGATTGAGAAGCACAAAATGTCATCCAAGCTAGACAAATAAACTGGTTACTGATCCAGCTTGTGTCAGAAAGAAGAAAATGAAAAGGAAGGACAACTGATGTTCAAGTGTAATTGGGTTGCCTGCTCCCATTGTTTTGTTGTATACATGTTTAGGTTTGGGTAGGGGTACCCGTGCACTATATTAGCAGCCATGGCTGGTTTTTTGGCGGAACTTTTGGTTCTTTTCGATCTCATGTAAAGTTATATCTGCGAACATCTGAGCCTGTACAATTTTTATTCTTTTGGAATGTTATTTTCAACCTTTCCAAAGAAAAAAAACTCATCTGATTCGATTTGGTTCTCTAAGCCGTCTAATTTAATATTCCGAATTGAAGAGAAATTCTTGGGCCGACATGGCCCACCACGTGGGCTATGGAACCATCAATAGGGATATGCCATATGTTGCGTTGAAAAATCAAGGTGACACGTGACAAGCATTCATTAATTCTAATTTTTTTTTACTTTTCATTGTCTCACGTGGCTGGTCAAATTGCCACATGACAGCTCTCAAGTGATTGATCCATGATCCACGCCCAAGAATGACCCGAATTGAATTGGAATCAATGCAGAAGTCCAAATAACTATGCGCAAGAGTACTGTGAACTATAGCGCAAAAAAGAAAATACTAATATTATTGATGCATCATAGAAGAACAATGCATTCCAAAGGATACATTCCATCACAAGAAAGATGAAAAAAAACTACGTCACACTCAGGATTATCACACACAATGAAACATAAAACTATTTCACTCTCAACTGCCACACGATCTTATTCAGCCGCTCACGCTCTCTGGTTGGAAGGTTGATTTATTACTTGAGAAGGAATCGCTTCAACCAGTAAGCTGAGTATTTCAGATATCTCTTCAATCCGTCTTTGAATTCAATGTATGTTATACCAAATCGAATTGTGTACCCAACATCCCACTCAAAGTCGTCTAGGAAGGACCACAGGTAGTATCCCTTCACATTCACACCCTGCCTGCAAAACATATGCAGTGTTCACAATGTTAAAATTCTAGCAATAATATATTATTATCTAGCAGTAGAATCAGTATATTTATTTCGATTTCTGATAATTCACCTGATCGATTTTGCTAGATATCTCAGATGGGCGTCATGGTATCTAATTCTTAACCCATCTTTGATAGCTTCTCGGACAGGAATAGAGTCGTTTCGTAAATCAGCAACACCTACAGATTATGCACGAGTTTAGTTAGAGTGATTATAAAGTTTTCAAGTTGAGGAATTGGAGCATAATTGCACGACGAGCTACCATTCTCGGTAATATATATTGCTGGATTATTGTAATTATTCTTGATGTACAACAACAGGCTTTCGAAACCCTTGGGGTATATGAACAGCCAGTTCAACGCAGTCTGCAAATCAAAGCACACTTAGATACCTAACCAACAATTGAGTTTACGGTTCCAGATAATAATTAGTAGAAAATATTATAGTTTGTTACCGGTGTACCGATAGAGACCCCATTTCTGGAAGCTGCATAAAAGATTCAAAATGTTAGAGTTTTGCAAGACTAAGTACATGAAGCAAATTGGAATGTGCAACTTTTGTAGTGAGTCTCACTAGAGAGAGTGGCGTGCCAATCCCCTGTGTAACTGAGGTTGACTTTGTTGACAGTCTCAACGGCTTCCGCGTACTGTGTGGTGTAGTAGTTCAATCCTAGGAAATCCATTGACCCTTTAACCAGACTGGATTCGGACTGTGTGAACTTGGGCAACCTATCGCCTACTATGGCTCGCATTGTGGGCGGATAGTCACCATAAGTAAGCGGGTGTGCAAACCTAAATCATACATTATTCAAGAAGTAAAGCAGCATGCAATTGATAACTATATATGCTAGTCTATAAAATGCTATTTACAAGCTAGCATTTCTGACAGTTCTCACCATCCAAATATGAAGTCGACGGTTCTTAGGG
The DNA here is from genome assembly GCA_002312845.1 of Kalanchoe fedtschenkoi. Classification (NCBI taxonomy): domain Eukaryota; kingdom Viridiplantae; phylum Streptophyta; class Magnoliopsida; order Saxifragales; family Crassulaceae; genus Kalanchoe; species Kalanchoe fedtschenkoi. The sequence continues at coordinate 61,084 of NQLW01000026.1, read as the reverse complement.
CAGCCTTCTGGTGAGCCTCTGTATTAAACTTGGGTTTTATCCAATGGGCCACCAAGGTAATCCCGATTTTGCCCTTCTGATAACCCTGCAATAAAATAAAGGAATTACTAAGAAATAATGTTTTTTTAATTTCCTATTGATATATGGAAATTGAAGGATAGAAGATAGCACATAAAAAACATGTTGGAGATGCATGGCTGTATGAACCTGATATTTTTGTCTGTAAAGTTGTGCAGCGGTTGCATGGGCGATGACGAAGTGATGAGCGACCACGTAGGGCTCGGTTCCTGAGTTCCCAGCCTCACAAGTTCCTATGTACTTAGAGCATCGACCGGGGGCGAAGGTACCTGTTGTGTAACCATTCATGCTGACTGAAATGGGCTCATTAAAAGTAACCCAGTGTTTCACTCGATCCCCAAATGTCTTGAAGCAAAAATCAGCGTAGTCCTTGAAGTCATTCCTGCGCAAATAATGTATCATTTAGAATGATCGATCTCATCAAGAATATATATTAGAATAGCCTATGGATCTGATTTCAAACTTACACGAACTCGGGGCCTCTAAGTCCTCCGTATTCATCCTCGAGGACTTGTGGAGTATCCCAATGGAACAGCGTCACGAAAGGCACTATACCTGTATACCACAATTTTAATTTCAAGCCACACGAAGAGGATTTATGAGTTGATTACTATTGGATACTTACCCATGATAATGTTTAAGGGTGCGCGATAGGAAGATACAATTACATACCCTTAGAAAGAAGCTCATTGATCAAATTGTTGTAGAACTGGACACCCAAGGGGTTAACTCCCCTGCTAACTTTTCCATCTGCCAGTCAAGATGCATTAGGTTTGTCAATGATTAGTCACCATGATCGGACAGATTATTTGAAGAAGGAGATTGATCTTACGGGGTAGAACTCTGGACCAAGATATGGAGAATCGGAATGAGTCTAGCCCGATCTTGTTCATCAAATGAATATCTTCCTGTTGCATCAAGTTCGAGGTTAGCTTCACCATGCAATCTAACGACACAATGATATTTGAAGTAGCTATTTAGGTTATGTACCTTGTAATGGTGGTAGAAATCGTCTGCCACATCCCCATTGCTCGCATCTGCTATCTTTTCTATTGTTTCATCCGTAAAGGTCAAAATCAGTTTTTCCATGTGTTTATCCGAGTAAATTTATCATGTTGCAATTCAGAAATTTGATTAAGAGCTGTATTAGTTGAGCATATTAAACTGGTTTAGTTCCTCGATCATTTCAATTAATATAAATCCAACACTTATACATGATAATATAACAGATTTTCGCTACAGCCTTGCAACATACTCCTTCATGAGTTCATGTCCTCGGCAGGACTAAGACAACTACAAGATCAATTATTGCTACAGACACCAAAGTAGGTGTGAAATTACCCTAACTTGAAACTAATCTATACTTGAACTCGATCATTCTCAGTTAATTTTGAACATAATTCCAACACTGACGCATGTTATCATAACAGATTTTCGCTACACCCTCCAACATATTCATGGCTAGGATTAAGTAACTACAAGAGCAACAATTATTGCTAAAGACACCAAAATTAAGTGTGTACCAACCCCAACTTAAATGCAATTTTAAGGGGTGGGGCATAGCTAGTTGATAATTAAAATAATATTTTTAATAACAGCATGATACTCATTTTAAGGCGTGAAAAAATTTTGATTCAGTGGGGGGTCCTCCAATGTCGAATCACTTACACAACAACAGCAAGCTGATTTAGAGTCAAAATTGTCGGATTAGAATGTAATCATGTACTTCAAATGACAAATTGGATCTGAACTGTGATTCCAGTGACTGTGCGGTTATATCACTACCAGCGTTATTATTTGATGCTGTTTCCTTGGAGTAGATTAGTATGAATTAGGGAATGAAACCTGGGTGATTCTTAGTGTACGTGTCCCATATACTCAGTCCTTTCCCGTAGGCTCTTGCAGCTCCTTCAGACTTCATACAAAACCAGAATGTCACACTTCAGTGGTAACCGAAGACTATATTTTCAGGTAGCTAGCACAGCAGCAGAGAATTAACTAATTAAAAACAGTTGATAATTTGTAACAAAATGGATTAATTATACTTGGTAAGCAGCTGAGCCGGCTCCAAACAAGAAGTCACTAGGAAAAGCTGTCCTGTTGAATGGAACTGAGAGAGGGACTGGTTTGGGAACAATGGCAGTAGAAGAGGCTATCAGAGCAATTATGGACCAAATGAATACGGTATCACTGGGTTTAAACATCAGCCCCATAACTCTAGCTGGCTAGTTTGAGAGAGTGACAAGTATATGATGCTCTCTTTCTGCAAAGAAGCTCTTCATTTATAGGGACCAAATATTAATTTGTTATTCATCTACTCCTCTCTCTCTCTCGCACATATAGGCATGCGAACCATGCATGTGGTTATTTAAAATGGGCAATAATTTGAGAGAGGGTGTTATAACATATTTTATTGACCACTTGATGTTTTCCTGACCCTAGATAGATCTTCTGGCAAGAGTACACGATGCTGTGTCGGAATCAAAGAAAGTTATGCTGATTTTTTTGAATATGGGTGTTTGTCTTTGTATGAATTATATTTTGGAATATAATTTGTTTCACATACATAGTAAATATTTTGTTTTGTCAGAGTGTATTATGCTTTGAAACTAACTTACACATAAACATGGCGTAAAAATTATAGTTAATAAAATAAAACCACTGATCGGCTTGTTAGACCAGGTCACATATGTAGTAGTTTGGTTTGCAAATTAATAACAACATCATGAACCAGATAAAACTAAATAAAGTTCATAGTAATATCATTGAACCGGGACTATTATACTCAACCAATTTATGATGAACTAGGACTTAACAAAATATTAATTGCATCTTTACTAAATAGATTCAGAATTATTTAGCAAACAAGACGTAGGTGGGGACTCCTATGAATCACTACCAGAATAATTTTTTTTCTGCGGATCAAAAATTATCCGAAACAAGTCCGAAAGTTATCCGAAAAATATATTTTTTCGGGTACAAAAAACAACTCCGAAAACGGCCCACAATCAAATCCGAAAAATTTTCTTCGGGCTTTGTTTCGGATGTTTTTCGGGAATGAGGTAATGGGATTAAAAAAATATAAAAATAGAGGGACAATAGAGGACTTCTTTCGGATCATATATTTTTAATTCATTTTCGGTTTAATGGAGGAGTGTTTTAGGGTATGTCTAAAAATAGTGATCCGAAACAAATGAGAATTGGTCCGAAAATTAGTTCGAAAATAAAATTAGGATAGAGATAATTAGTGTGAACAAAATTTAACAAAATTGGTGTTAATCCTCAAAATTTCCGTAAATAGTCCGAAATGAATCCGTAAGTTAATGACAAAATTAAGAACAAAATTATAAAAAAATAATTAGTCCGAAAAAGATTAGAAAAAGAACCGAAAAAAATTGGTCTTAATCCTCAAAATTTCCGTAAATGGTCCGAAGGAATCCGTAAATTAAGGACAAGATTAAGAATAAAATTATAAAAAAAATATTAGTCCGAGAAAAATTAGAAAAAGAACCGAAAAAAAATTATTGAATTCCGAAAATATTCCGAAAACAAATCTGAAAAAATAAAAAATAAATTTAAATATAATTATTTGCAGAATTATTTGAACAAATCCAAAAAAATTTGGAATGGTCCGAAAATAGTTAGATAATGGTCCGAAAATATATCCAATAGTCCGAAAAATATCCGAAATCGACCCTCAAACTGTACACCCGTATTAACTCCACCACAAACCTGAAAAAATGAACACCAAAAGATCCCGACAGTGGTTAGAAAGTGGTCCGAAAAGGACCCGTTTTTAACCCAAAACCCGATAAAAATTCTCTTACCAGCCGAAATACATCCGAAAAAAATTTTCGGACCATGTTTTGACCGAAAATCTTATCCCGCTAAACTTTTTGATTCTGGTAGTGAATAGAGAGGAGTGTTCTTACCATCAAGGCACTTAAATTTGTTGGTTATGTATTGAGATTTTGGTACATAACATGTCATATATTATAACTATTACATCTAATTGGATCGACGATCTAATCGGTCAAATTTTACAAAAAACACACCCTTTGTAGCCTAAAATTAAATTGTTGGAAACAAGGAATTATCATTGAGTTTCTAGCTAGTTTTTCGGGGAAAAATTGGGCTATACTGTGGCGGCGATAATATTTTCCAGCATGTTTCCGACTGTTTTTTTATCACCTCTTCCAGAAATGTATCGACCAGTTTTCGACCCAACCTTAATTGATCGAGCAGCTTTTTCGTCCTGCCCAATAATGTTTTCCGGTCATTTTTCAATCACGTTTCGGCATGATAGAAGTGGCATTTTTTAGCCATTTTTGGGTCACACTAACAAATTTTTAAAAAAAATTAGAAATAAATATTGACCGATTTGAAAATGGTAAAATACATTTCAAATTGAACATAAGCTGCAGCTATAATGTAGATTCGAATGATGGTAGAAGTTAGATGAGGGCTTAAATTTCTAATTCAAGTGATATTAGAACAAAGCTGAATCAGAAAATTTAGAGTTCAACTTTAAAAAAAAGATGGCAGTGAATGATGTTTCCAAGCAAATGCCAAGTTTACTCTATGTGACTCGGGTTAAAACCTAATCACATCAAAATATTACCATATTCTAACCCGAGGCACAAAACAAACCTTTGCATATAGATAGCTACTAACCGTTATTTTTTATTTTATAAGTTAAAACTTCACATTTTCTATCTCAAGGCACCTATAATGACGATTGTAAAACTCGATAAAGTATACTCATGGAGGGGGGAGGGGGCCGATTAAATGTCTGATTGAAAGTACGTTACACGTGTGATTTAGTAAATCTGTACCTAGAGTTATTAGTATATTTATCATATATCTATATTCTAATTGAATATTCTTAATAACTTATAACCGCTCATTACTTTCAAGTGCGTAAACATACTGTCAAACCTCGTTAAATTTTCTATGCTTTTATCTTATTAATTATTTGAAATTTTCAATAATTCCTTAATTAGAATATGTGACATCATAATAATATAACTTAAATTGATAAATCTCATATCATCCGATCCAAGGCGCCACAAATAACCATAACAAATAAATTCCGGGTAATCTGTTGCTGAAATGAATTTAATTACCGAGTATTGGAAATGTTCATATGCGGTTCAGTCAGGCTATATGATTATTCATACCAGTTGATTTTTGTAGCCACGGGTAACATGAGAAGATAAGCAATCACATCCCTACCGACAAACTTCATAATTTATTGAAAAGATTGTACACAGCTGGCCGATTCAAATTAAATATAATATACTTATTTGTATCTATCTATCTAGATATTACGATGGGGATGATACACATTAAATATGAGCATGGATACCCACCTCTGGAAGAGAGAAAAAACAGAACGAGCTGGTCAAGATCCGCGGTTTGCTGCGAGCAAAAAATAATATCGTTTTGTATTATAAAAGACGTCATCGCGTGTATTGTCATCTACAACGATGTCATTTATAACATAAAAATGATGTTATTTTGTGCTCGCAGCAAAGCGCTGCGCAGCACCGAATCCGTATCCCGAGCAAATGAGGTTTCCTTCTATAGCCATATTAAATAACATTTTGATATTTTCCTTTTATTTTTCTACTTATCAAAAAAGAAAAAAAAATAGAATTCATGATTGATGATGTGATTTTCTCACTTTCTCTCTCTCATTTTTCATAAACCAAACAAAAGGTTAAGATATTTCTATTTTATAATTATGATGGACCTGCTGTTAGTGTCAGGCTGTGTTTGGTATAGGTAAACGAGAAGGAAGAAAATAAATTTTCTGTAAATTATACTCAAATCTTTCTTTTATTTGATTATGAGTGCTAAACTATAAGAAAAATGCTTACAGTTTTATTCTCATTTTCCATCTAGTTTTCATTCTCCAACTTTCCTTCAATTAATCTATAAATTTCTTTCATTTCCTTTAAATTCTCTTAAATTTTCTCTGTACCAAACACATTTAATCAATGACTACATATAACCCTTGGTAAACGTCACAATCAATCGGATTTATGTGAGTGGGAGGATAATATACATAAATGAGATTATTGGGAGGGATATGTAGGGTTTAGGTTTTTTTTTTCCCTAAATGATAGATAGGGATGGGCAGGGCCGGCTCGTTAAATTTGGGGGCCCCGAGCAAAACATATTTTTGAGGCTTTTTAAAATTCAAATTAAGACTACTCAAACACATATTAAACAGAGTTGACAACTAACTAATATTTCTAAAAATGACTAGTTCCAGTACACCCATTTTACACAAAACTTCAATATTGTACCAAGAAAGTTGTTAGTCTTTTCGTGTTTAGCTGGGGTGGGGACAAGGTGGGGGCCTTCCCACAATAGAGACCTTGGGCCATTGCCCCACTTGAACACCCATTAGCCGGGCCTGGGGATGGGACAAACGCCAGCACACAATTGATAAATGTCATTGCATGCACATTAAGATTATGCACAAATGATCCATTTGTGTAGAATAGTGATTTGGCTGATACTAATAGTTCAATGTAAATTACTTTTTTTTTTGTTACGAAACCAAAATTATTATTATTCCTCATTTGCTCGGTTCATGATCCCAAAGGTTCCCTTAAAATTGTAAAAGTTTGGAGGTCAGGTGTTGTCAAACTTTCGTATGAAGTCTTTTTTTTAATATATTTATTTTATTGATAACAGTTCAAAGGACCTAGGGCTCGGAGAGCCTACAAGGGGTGGCACGAGGCCTAGGGCGCGGCTCGAAAGCCTACATGTGTGTGGCGCAAAGCCTAAGAGTTTGGCTCGAGGAGGCTACAATGTTCTAGGGAAGCGCGGCGCGCGGCTCAAGAACCTACATGAGTGTGGCGCAAAGCCCAAGAGTTTGGCTCGAGGAGCCTACAATGATCTGGAGATAAAAGATGACTCAAAGAGTCTATTAAAGGGATAGCTGCTGACTGAAAAACTTGCTGCTGGGCTGGGCTGGGCATCTGGTTGGGCTTGATGACTCGGCGGCTAGGCTGCTCGGGCTGGGACTGCGGGGGCGCGTACGACGGTGCATTGCTCGGTGAGCTTGACTGCTGGGACGCACTTGGGCGGCCGGAACACAGACGGCACGGCCAGCAAGGGCGCCGCGCACGCCCGATTTGCACTCAACGGTTGGGGGAGTCGCTAAGCCCAGGGCTCGTAAGGCTCGACGACCAGATCTGGCGCTGGCACAGTCAGATCTGGAGTTGGAGCGGTGCCAGAGGAGGAGATAGCTCACCAAGCAACCAAATCTTCCAATCAGCGGCTGACGGGGGCGGAATTGGGGGAAGGGGCCGGCCAAGGAGGAAGCGTGTTTAGATTCGGGGTGGGGGTAAGGGGAAGCCGGATCTGCA
>NQLW01000026.1:24934-49601 GCA_002312845.1 Kalanchoe fedtschenkoi | reverse complement strand
AGAAATGTCTCTGCGATGTCAAGATCGATAAGAGCCGCGTGGATGAGGTGGTCCTTGTCGGGGGCTCGACTAGGATCCCGAAAGTCCGGCAGCTGTTGCAAGATTTCTTCAATGGGAAGGAGCTTTGCAAAAGCATTAACCCCGACGAGGTGGTGGCCTACAACGCAGCGGTCCAGGCCGCAATACTGACTGGTGAAGAGAATGAAAAGGTGTAAGATTTGCTTCTACTCGATGTCACTCCGATGAGCCTCGGGCTCAAGACGGCTGGTTGGGTGATGGCAGTGCTGATCCCGAGGAACACGACGATTCTGACCAAGAAAGAGCAGGTCTTCCCGACTTATTCGGACAACCAGCCTGGCGTGCTGATCCAAGTGTATGAAGGGGAGCGAGCGACGACCCAGGACAATAACTTGCTAGGCAAGTTCGAGCTCACCGGCATCCATCCGGCCCCTCGAGGCGTGCCCCAGATCAATGTGTGCTTCGACATCGACACGTACGACATCCTCTGATCCTCAACGTGTCCACTGAGGATAAGACTGCGGAGTGAAGAACAAGATCACTATCACGAACGACAAGGGGCGGCTGAGCAAGGAGGAGATCGAGAAGATGGTGCAAGAGGCAGAGAAGTACAAGGCGGAGGACGAGGAGGTGAAGAGGAAGGTGGAGACCAAAAAAAGACTGGAGAACTATGCGTACAACATGAGAAACACTATCAGGGATGAGAAGATTGGCCGGAAGCTCGACCCGACTGACAAGAAGCGGATCGAGAAGGCGGTGAATGAAGCGATCGAGTGGCTCGACAAGAACCAACTGACGGAGGTGGATGAGTTGAAAGACAAGTTAAAGGAGCTGGAGGGGCTGTGTAACCCCATCATTGTTAAGATGTATCAGGGCGGTGGGTGAGTTGGCGGTGGTGGAGCTGGCGGCGATGTGCCGATGGAAGGTGGTATATCTGGTGGCGGGTACAGCAGGTCGACCGGGTCGGGTGCTGGGCCCAAGATCGAGGACGTTGACTGAATCGTGTTGTGGTAATTTTGACCGGATAATGCTTGTAGTTGGTCATTTTATATTGGGCTTATTGTTGTAAATGGACTTTTTTGGCCCTTTGGGCCAACGCGGGGGAGGCTGATTAGGCTTTAGTGTGTTCTTTTACCTTATTATAAAATTTCAATAAATTGAAAATTATTGTATGTTGTATACTGCTGTTCTAAATAATAAATCAAAAATAAATAAAATAAGGTAATCAATGGAATAAGACATGAGATCGTGAATTTAGAAATAAAGTCAAAATATTGGATGAGATCATAAATATATTAAAGTGAGAGGAAGTTTCTGTAATTTAAAATATTATGTAGCACGAAATATGATCCTAAAACAGTCAATCAACTTACTGTAAGAATGATTATTGATTTTCAAATTAATTATAATATTAAGTATATTAATAAATTAATAATAAAATTAATTAAATAAAAACCATCTGATGAAAACCATCCTTATTTACCGGATCTTCGAACCGCAGTGCAATGTGGATTGCTTATCCCAAATTTTTAGTCAACTGTTTGACTTTTCAATCTTGCAGACTGCCGAGTACCACTGCTTCGTGGATCAGTGGGAGCTGATTTCCAGGTGAACAACCGCATCATGACGAGCCAGCTACACAAGGCTTGTGTGCGCCATCTGCTTCATATCACTTGTGCTGCTGCCCCAGTCCCAAGTCAACTCTGCTGAACAATCTTCTTCAGAAAAGGCATTGCTGATCCATACATACTCATCAGGAACATGAAAGCGACCCCGGCATTGGGTCAGTCCGTGAACTCAGGATAATTATTTTGATTCACTTATTATGCAATTTGTAGCATTAGTTTTGATAGAGTTAGTATCAATGTCTTTTGTATGATTTGTTTATTTTTGGCACATTATAATGTATTAAAAAAAGCATGTTTTATGATCAAAATTTAATAGCCGGAAATTTCTAGATGAGTTTCCGACTACATTATGGTCAAAATAGATATTATATGATTAAAATCTCTTATAAATAAACGGTGATTGGAAAATTACCTCAAAATAACTGAAAATTACCACAAAATGTTCTTGTTCCATGAACTTTGATTTTATCCTATATTTAGCATTTAAACTATGAAAGTTTACTTTATAGTCGAATTTTGAGGCTTTGAAACCAAATTTATTTCAAAAATTTCAAGGAAATCAAGTTCTAATGGTGTTTGAGATGATTTTTAACCCAAACTTAGGATGTACACTTCACAAACATAATTCTCTGGCCATTTTTAAAAATTTGAAACTAAATTAGTTTCCAAACATCAACAATCAAATTCTAAGGGAGTTTTTGGTTATTTTGGACCAAACTTAGCAAATTTTGTTGTTTTGAGATCAAACTTGTTTCAAACCCTTAAAAACCAAATTCTAACGGTGTTTGGGATGATTTTAGCCCAAACTGAGGATAAAATACAGAAACATGATTCTTTGGATGATTTTGAGATTTTGAAACTAAACTTGTTTAAAAACCTCAAAATAAATTTTTTAAAGATGTTTGAATTGATTTTTAGCCCAATTTTAGGATTTAAATTACACAAACATAATTTTTGAGCTATTTTTGTAAGTTTTGGTTTTGGCGGTAATTAACTGATAATTGATTAAAATTTTCCTAATTAGCTAATCATTTGTCCGTTAAAATATGACTGATAAGAGATTTATAAAATGTAACAATCGTATAATTAAGGGATTGTCCGAAGAACGAGGAGATAGACTTTATGATTTTGAATTGATCGATTATTGGGCATAACTTATTTATTAATAGCCTTTTTAGGAGGGAGGAGTTGACTCTCACTTTTAAGAAGTCGGGTTGAATTTGTAGACTCAATTCTATTATTTGAAATTTTGAGATTTAGATTCGAGCGTGGTTTTATATAGATAACTTCTACTGGAGATGATGGGAATAATAATGTAAAATTAGTGCGTGATGTGGTATGAGGTTAAAGAAAGTTTACATTAAAATATTAGTTGAGTGTTGAGGATTCCTTGTAGTTTTCTCCATATTAATTAATGGCAGTTCCATAGTTGCCTGTTATTTTCACTTACCCGTGCGGATATGATTTTGTATGGAATTGTCTAAATGTCCGGAACCTGCTCCATTGTCATCCCTAGTTGCATCAGATATCAGAAAAATAGGAATTCGGCTTAGAAGCTAAGACTTGGGTTTTCTTGGTCGGATGCCGTACCTACTGCACCGGAAGAAAATGCCATACAAGAGTTTAGTTGCGTGGAATTCATTGGTGGCTGGTTACTTTCAGACTATTCATGCGCTCTAGCTCATTTCAGAAATCAAAAATAAATGAAGTACGCCAAGTAGATGCAATTTGTGTAACTTGGCGATGAAGGTATTTAGCTCTGGCTTTGAAATCAAGGTTTGGTATTTTCTGTGTCATGCAGTTGTTGATTCCTCAACTGCTAAAAGCAGTTAGATTTAATAATTTAATTTGATTCATGCACTTATGGTTTTATAATTTCTTTTACACATGGTGATGATTAGTGTGGTATTATGGTTGGAATTATTGGGTGAAAATCTCTCTCCCTTATCCTATTAAAATTAAAAAGCTTAAGGGTCAAGTATTTATAAAGAAACTTAAGAGTTTATGGTCTTTGTACAATTAAAATACTCATATTAAGAACATGAAGCCAAGGGACTATGAGAATTAAAGTACTAATATTATTGTACAAATTAAGCGGCCATATTAAGTTGAGAAATTTGAAAGTCTATAGGAATTACAAGAGACAATCTCATGTACTATATATACTCTCTTATGAATCCTAAACAATACACTTAGAGAAATACAAAAAACACCCATTAAAGAAATTCTCCTCATAGGATCAGTCAAGCCATGACTATGGATCAAGGTAAGTCTCCTATTTTCTCAATTATGTTTTTAATTCTCATTACCCATATTTGGTTGATTTGAAATGTTTGTAAGGAGATTTTGGGTTAACGCTTCTGTATTACATTAACATATCAAAACAATATTTTACTAATCTAATATTAAATTTGATGTATTAAATTTTATAAAAGCTTGCATCCATTTCATGCCTTGCTTCAACAAGATATAGCAGGCCAGTTGGAGTCAGACAGATACCTTAGATAGCTCAACATGACTTGGTCCGTAAGGCTGATGAATAGCGTTGCAGACTGCTGCTACAACAATGGTACTAGAGAATGTTGCGGTACGAGGGCAGTGCGGAAATTTGTATATCTACTGTTTCTAACATCCAAAATCTTGCTTTATAGCAGCACTCGACGTGTCCATGGTCGCATGAGGCAGAGATCTTCTTTTACTCGGTGAGTGGTGTGGATAAATACCTCTCCTACGTACGTGTATCTCGCTCCGCTGGAACTCTAGCTAGAAACCTTGCTTGTTTGGGCACTCGGCTGATCTGTGGCCGCTCAGCCCACAAGTGAAGCACGCACCTCCGAAGCCAGATCTGCAATGTAAGCGAGGACAAAAGATGAGAATCGGGTGAAGTTGAGTGAAGTATCATTGCAGTTGCAACACTAAGCAAAGAATTGAGAGAACTGTTGTATATAATTCTTGGGTATATTTTCTTGCCTTTACTTAGTATAGCATTGGTGAAAAATTAGGTACATGACCGTTGTGTGGTTATGACGTATATTTGCTTTCCTTCCCTGCATTATTTTCTTTCCTTGTAATAGTCTATTTAATAATAGCAATACAACCAGGAAAAACAGTCAATTCGACAGCACCAATTTCCATTGAGTTCGTGTGTGTTTGTGGTGGCAGTGATCTCGCCAGCAGCGTGTGTCCGCTGTTTCTCTGGCGTGATTCTAACAAGTGGTATCAGAGCTAATTCTATCCTGGGACCATGGGTGATGGGAGCGAGAAAGTCGATGGTGCTGTGATCCAGCGAGTGATTCGTGAGGTGGGGGCGGGAATAGCTACCCCGTTCTCACCAAGACCAATTACTCCGACTGGGCGCTCATGATGAAGGTGAAGTTGAAGGCGAGGGCACTCTGGAACGCCATCGAGTAGGGCACTACCGATGAGCAGGAAGACATGATGGCGCTCGATGCACTGGTAAGCGCGTTCCTACCCGAGATGGTGTCAACGATCGGGTCCAAGGAGACGGCCAAAGAGGCCTGGGACGCGATCTCCACCATGCGAATTGGGGATGATAGCGTGAAGAAGGCAATGGCGCAGCAACTGCGTCGCAAGTTTGACCTCGCCACGTTCAACGACGGCGAGACCGTCAAAGAGTTCGCGCTATGTCTAAATGGCATGGCGGCGCACCTCACCATACTAGGGGATGAGGTGAAGGACAAGGAGATCGTAGCCAAGATGCTACAGAGCCTGCCCTCCCGTTTCAAGCAGATCTCGATCGCGATGAAGACGCTGCTTGATCCCTCCACCATGACAGTCGCCGATCTCACTGGGCGACTGCAAGAGGCAGAGGAGGAGCTGGATGGACCGCCAGCGTCAATACAGCATGAGGGCAAGCTGTACCTCACTGGGGAAGAGTGGGACGCGCGGCGGAAGAAGCGCGAAGTGGAAAACAACTCCGGTGGCGGCTCAAGAGGTGGCGGCGGTGCGAACAGAGGAGGAGGCCAGCGCGGGCGCGGGCGGGGGCGGGGGCGCGCTAGCTCTTCGTCGGGTGAACTGTCGAACTCAAACAAGGCCACCGGTGACGAATGCAGGCGCTATGGGAAGATGGGCCATTGGGCCCGTGATTTCCGGTCCAAGTCCTAGAAGGAGCCGGTCCACGTCGTGCGGGATGAAGAGGAGGCCTCGCTCTTGCTCGTGAAGCTGTTCCCAACCCTAAACACTTCGCCGCCGCCACATGTCCCGAGCACGCTGCCGGCTGGGTCGTCGACAGCAGCCTCGCTCCCACAAACTGTCCCAGTGCGGCGTGAGGCAAGGAAGGAGCATGGAGGGGGCGGATCTGAGGCTTCGGTGGTGGAATTCACCTCTCCGATCGAGATCTGGGAGCAGAATGTGTTTGCCCACCTTGGAGAAGAGAAGGACCGTGAGGTAGGGACGTGGGTCCTAGACACCAGCGCCACCAATCACATGTTCGGGTCCAGGGCCGCGTTCTCAAAGCTGGACTTGGCGGTGCTCGGCACAGTGCGGTTCGGCGAGGACTCGGTGACGCGGATCGAGGGCCGGGGCACCGTCGTGTTCGTGTGCAAGAACGGAGAGCTTCGGTCACTGGCAGGAGTCTGCTTCATCCCTCGGCTAACGACCAACATCGTGAGCGTCGGGCAGCTCGACGAGGTCGGCTACAAGATCAACATTGATGTCGGGGTGATAAGGATCTGTGAACTCAGCGGCCAACTCCTGGCGAAGGTGAACCGGGCGGCCAACCGCTTGTACTTGCTTCACCTAAAGATGGCGAAGCCATCGTGCCTGGCGGTACGCGGGCGCAGCGACGAGGTGGCGTGGCGCTGGCATGAGCGTATTGGGCACGTCAACATGGCGGCACTCCGGAAGCTAGCTCGGAAGGAACAGGTGTGTGGCCTGCCAGAGATAGGGCAGGTGGGGCAGCTGTGCGTGGCGTGCCAGGCCGGGAAGCAGCAGCGCTTGACATAGACTCGAGTTGGTGCACGACGACCTCTGCGGGCCAATCTCACCAGCGACTCCGAGAGGTAACAAGTACTTCCTGCTGTTGGTGGACGACCTCAGCATATACATGTGGATACCCGCGATCCCTTCAAAGGATCGTGCAGCAGCTGCCATCATGGAGATCCGGGAACAAGCTGAAGGCGAGTTCACCGCGACTGAGTTCGCAGAGTACTGCGCGGCTGAGGGCGTTCATCGTCAGCACACGGCGCCTTACAGCCCATAGCAGAACAGTGTCGTGGAGTGCCGGAACGGCACGGTGGTGGCGACAGCAAGGAGCATGCTCAAGGCCAAGAGCCTGCCCGGATGGTTCTGGGGTGAGGCGGTGAGTACCGCAGTGTACTTGCTGAACAGATGCCCGACAAAAAGCGTTGATGGCATGACGCGGTTTGAGGCCTGGCACGGGAAGAAGCCGGCGGTGCACCACTTGAAGACTTTCGGCTGCATCGTCTACGTTCGGAACACGACGCCGCACCTCACCAAACTCGAGGATCGTGGCCGGAAGATGATCTTCATTGGTTACGAATGCGGGTCCAAGGCGTACCGCGCATACGATCCAACCACGAAGCGTGTCGTAGTGACACGCGACGTGGTGTTTGACGAGGACGCCTAGTGGGACTGGGGCAGCTGTGGCGACCACGTCAAGCCGAGTAGCAACGACGACATCTTTACGGTGGAGTATGCCATCGTGAACCAGGGAACTCCAGCGGGCGATGACGTCGTTGAGGCTCCTGGAGGAGGAGAGGATGCTGGAGAGGCTACTGGGGCAGAGCAGGAACCCGGCTCATCGCACGGTGTCAACGATGACAACCTGAACGCCGACCACGACGAAGACGCTCTACTTCATTACTGCGACATCAACGACATCATCGGGCCAGCATCGCCGCGTGGGTTCGCGCCACGGGCATTGCTTGAGGAGCTGCACGCGGTAAGCTCCGACGAGCCTGCGTCCTTCGCTGAGGCGGAGCGCAGTCCAAGCTGGAGAAAAGGGATGATAGAGGAGATGACGGCGATCGAGGACATTGAGACATGGTCTCTCACCGACCTCCCACCGGGGTGCCGTGCAAACGGCCTGAAATGGGTCTTCAAAGTGAAGAGGGACGAACACGGCGAGGTGGCTAAGCACAAGACACGCCTTGTCGTGAAAGGGTACGCACAACACCGCAGCATAGACTACGACGGGGTGTTCGCACCCGTCGCGCGGCTTGACTCAGTGCGCTTGCTCATCGCCCTCGCGACGCACGAGGGGTGGGAAGTGCACCACATGGATGTCAAATCGGCGTTCTTGAATGGCGACCTGCAGGAGGAGGTCTACGTCGAGCAACCGGCTGGTTTCGAAGTCGAGGGCAAGGAGCACAAGGTGCTCAAGCTGCGGAAAGCACTATATGGGCTACATCAAGCGCCGCACGCGTGGAACACAAAGCTGGACAAGACTCTGGTGTCTCTCGGCATCACGAGGTACCCGTCAGACAGAGCATGCCATCTACGTCAGGCGGAATGGCGAGGCGCAGCTGGTGGTAAGCGTATACATCGATGACCTTGTGATCACCGGCGCCAGCTGTGAGGACATCAAGCATTTCAAGGAGGAGATGGCATTGGCGTTCAAGATGAGCGATCTCGGCCTACTTCACTACTACCTCGGCATTGAAGTAAAGCATAGTGCGAGAGGATTCTCGCTGAGTCAGGGAGTTTATGCGGCCAAGCTTCTAGAGAGAAGTGGCATGACGGAGTGCAACTCGGTCCAGACACCCATGGAGCCGAGGCTAAAGTTAAGCAAGCAGAGTGAGAAGCCGGCGGTTGATGCAACCGCAGACAGGAGATTAGTCAGGAGCCTCAGGTATCTGGTGAACACCCGTTCCGACCTTGCTTTTTCTGTTGGCTACGTCAGTCGGTTTTTGGAGGAGCCACGCGAGGATCATATGAGGGCGGTGAAGCATATTCTCCGATATGTGGCAGGGACCCAGAATTGGGGACTCTGGTATGGCAGAAAGGAGGAGAAGGAGGCACAGCTGACAGGCTTCAGCGACAGCGATTATGCAGAGGATGTCGATGCTAGAAAGAGCACGACAGGGGTGATTTTCTTCCTCGGCAGCAGCCCGATCACCTGACAATCCAAGAAGTAGAAGGTGGTGGCTCAGTCCAGTTGCGAGGCGGAATACATAGCAGCTGCAAATGCTGCTTGTCAAGCACTGTGGCTCAAGCGTGTGCTAACAGAAGTGCAGGGAGCAGCCCAGAGTGCACCAGTGCTACGGGTGGACAACAAGTCTGCGATTGCGTTGATCAAGAACCCGGTACTTCACGGACAGTGAAAGCACATTGAGGTGAGGTATCACTTTGTCCGAGAGTCCGCTGAACGAGGCGTGATAAAAGTGGATTTCATTCGAAGTGAAGAACAACTCGGGTGACATTCTGACCAAGTCACTCGGTAAAGTCAAGTTTCACGAGCTGCGCTCCAAGATCGGCCAACTTGAAGTTTGTAACTCGCGCTCCAAGGATTAGGAGGAGATTGTTGTATATAATCCTTGGGTATATTTTCTTGCCTTTACTTAGTATAGCAGTAGCGAAAAATTAGGTACATGACCGTTGTGTGGTTATGGCGTATATTTGTTTTCCTTCCCTGCATTATTTTCTTTCCTTGTAATAGTCTATTTAAGCATAGCAATACAACCAGGAAAAGTAGTCAATTCGACAGCATCAATTTCCATTGAGTTCGTGTGTGTTTGTGTGGTGGCAGTGATCTCGCCAGCAGCGTGAGTCCGCTGTTTCTCTGGCGTGATTCTAACAAGAACTACCTGTTGCCGCCTCCGCTGGGTCTGGATGATGATCCGCCACCGACCAACCAATCATCACTGCTGGCTTTGGGGCTGCGAGACTGTAAATTAGTCGGATCCACACTCAAAACTAATTGATAATAAGTGGGAGAGTCCAACCATATATGAGGATCAATCTTTTTGGGACCAACTGTTCTCAGACCTGAAGCTTTTCTGCCACCACGCTATCATCATCTCGACCAATGCTCCCCCAGCTTCCGCCTGATGATCTTCTGCCTCCCCTCGGCATCCCACCTAGGGAGCTTCCCCTCCCTCTCTCTGTCGAATCTTCCATAGCTTTCGGATGTAAAGCAGGAAACTGCCGGCACAACAATCAGTTTCCAGTTGATGTAACGTAACTTGGAAAGTAGAGAAAAATTCATCAAAATTTGCCTAGGACCTAACCTGGCGATTCTGGTAACAGTGTTGCCTGGTGGAAGCTGTTTACTCTGAAGCTCCTTTGCAATATCCTTAGGAAGGTCAAACACAGCACCGCTGATCTGAAAAGGGGGTGGGAAAATGAGTCCAGGTGAAAACTCATACATCTGTTTCTGGATATTTATCTAACCAACCCAAAGTGCTTATTACCCTTTCATCCGCAATCATGTGTATTCTGCCGACTTCATTGGCAGCGGCAGAGCCAACATCAGAGACCAGTCCAGTGTGACTGATTGTTGAACATAGTCGTATTATCTCACATCGTCCAAGTTGAACTCAAGATTGATCCTAATATATAGCTGGACTCTCCCACTCATTGCCAATTGATTTTGAATATGGTATCAGAATGGATTTTGACCGCATTCGTCCCACAGGCAAAAATCGTAACAGTAAGTAAAACACTTTTTCCGAGAATACTGAGGCAGAAACTGAGAACCGTATGGACCCTATCAGTGCTGATAACATAAGAGTATTCAACACATGAAATCTCACAAGTTGTCCGAGGATTCCCAATCACCTGCTCATGAGTGATCAATGACCGAGAGGTTGGAGGTTTAGAGAGAAGCCACTTAATTGGGCTAATGCCGCGGCGAGAGCTTTAGTGCCTCGCTCTTCGAACAGCTTCTGAGCAGTTGGGATGAAAAATTCGAGTGAATCGAGGTGCACTCCGTTGAGAGTTGAAAGGACTTGCTCCACATACGAGACTCTAAAACCTGTTCAACTGAAGGATTCCAAGGTTTTGATTGTCCTCCTTTGAGATTGGTGAACATGAGAATGGCGGCGGTGCCTGCCTTTCCTGCACGTCCAGTTCGACCAGAGCGGTGGTCGAAGGTTTCCGGGTCATTGGGAAGTTCATATATAGTGGATCACCTGGAATCAATAGAGGAAGTAAATATTTTCACAAAAGCGTAAATTCAGTTCATTTATTCTTGATGAAAATCAGCAGTGAAATGATATTCGAGGAGAAGAATCTTAATTCCGACAAAAATTGAAAATGGGCGACAAACCAGATCAACGTTTGGAATGTCAAGTCCGCGAGCTGCAACATCAGTGGCGACAAGAACAGTGAATTTTCCTTGCCTAAAGCTGTTCAACGTTGTCTCTCGTTGATGTCGTGTTATATATATATATATATATGTATAGCCACATGAAGAGGCTCCGACCGGGATGGTGTTCGCTAACGCTGTCGACACTTCATCTGCTTCCCGCTTTGTCTGCGTGAAGACGATAGTTTTTCCACCCTTGGCATAAACCTGCTGGAAAAACAGAAAAAGAGATTACGTAGTCGGAGCAGCTCGCAAGAAAACTGCCAGGATTTAGTTGATCTGATTAATGCAAGAAAAATGGTATTCTATTACTGTAATCAAATCAGTAAAGCATGCTACGTTTAGAGGTCGGAGTAGCTGCTGGATTAATGGCGTGGAGTTCAATTCCTTCCGCCAGCTTCCAAAATCAAAATATGATGGTAGTAAAGGACCATTTTTAAATTTGTTCCCTTTTGATTATTGTCCCCCACCTCTCGATCTCAAGTTTATAATCATTCAAAACCATTCGATTTTGGTTGTAAAACATTGCTCCTAAGTGTCAAAAAAAAAAAAAAAAAAAGGGAATTGCTGATTACATTATTATATTAATTATTTGACACGTATCATTATATGATTGATCGTCTATATTTAAAACGTCATAATTTTGAGATCGATACTGCTGCATTTCCGACTCTATTTTTAGATCAAAAATTGCATTATGTGAAATATGGATATTTTATATATTTTTCTTTCTTAAACAATATAAGAGATTTCTTCAAACAAGTTTACAAAGACTTAGTAAACCACTAATTTACCTATATAAAATAGAAACTAAACTACTCTCAAGCATCATTTCACTTCACACTTTTTAGAAGATAATCTGATGAATCGCATAATTCTTTTAAATTAATATATAATAATATTACAACGAGTTTTATACAAAAATACTGAAAATTAATTTCATATATATGAATATGTATATATAATTAGAATTATTTTGTATCAATAACAAAAAAGTTATACTACAAATGTATATTTTCTTGGCAACAGGACCAGGACTCATGATATGTCTTATTTCTTTGGCAACCCTCTTTTATTCTTGGCAACAGAATGTTAAGGAAGGAGAGCAATCTAAGAAACACACCAACAGGCACACGTGCGCTTGTTCACAACATACACCCAAGAGCCAACGGGACATAAAAAGGGTACCCAAAACATGCGTAAGATAATAATAACATACGGGCACAACATCAACATTATCGGATCGGACGATTTTGGTTTGCGCCGCTGTCGCCTCGATCAGGCCTCAATTCACCCCGCAGAAGGCCTTGAGGCTGAGCGGATCCTTTTCGAGTCCTGTCTTGCTGATGTAGCGCATGTACTCGTCGTGATCATAGGCCTTGTATTGCAGAGGGTGATCCTCGTCCACCAGCTCCTCCGGCGTCTCCGTCCACTTTATGCTGGTGAACACGGCGAACGAGTATCTCGTTTTCCCCGTCTTGCCCATCGTCACTTGGTGGTGCGACGCGCTTATTCTCCCGTTGCTCCAAGCCTGCCAAAAAAAATACACGTCCCGTCCATATGTGTGTTGATAGAAATAGTTGTTCAACAAAGCGTATTATTTATTTTGATTAACTAATTATATAATCTCATATTCATTTTAAAAAATCAGTTCAAAATTTTATTCTCGCACCCTTTCAACAATTCGAATAGTTCGAAAAAATGTTAAGGTTCAAAAAATATAATCAGAAAATTTTGAAGGTACTGTTACCATGAGTCCTTCGCCTGCCATGAACACGAAGGAGGAGGGCGAGAGGCCTGCGGTGACCCACTCGCCGGTCTTCTTCTGGACCTCGAGCCCGTTGGTCTGGCCCTGGTAGAGAACGGTGATGAAATTCGTATCCACGTGGGGCGTGAGCCCCAAGTCGGTCTCGTCTGGCTCGGGAACCCTGTATTTCATCAGCCGCGTCGCGTGGTTCATCTGCGCGTGACACGCCTCGTAGAGCCCGGACACGCCATAGCTCTCGAAAACCATCCGAGAGACGACGTAGCTTATGTCCTCCATGCTCTTCATCAGAGAGTAGATGGTTTCACTAAAACCACACACGAAACGTTACTATATATAGTTGATATAAAAATATATTATTTTTATTTTTGAAACAAAAACACAAAAAAAAAAACTTTAAATCATGATAATGAAAATGAAATGATTACTGTTTGTTTGATGTTTCAAGATAAATTTTGATATTAAATACATATTCAAATGGTTAAGTGAGAGACAAAAAAATTCTATTAAATTATCAGTAAAAATGGATATCACATAAACACTCATACTCTATGAAAATCTTAATTGTCATTAAATTAAGTGATAATTATGATGTTTTTTCTACTTAATTAATAAATTTAATAAGATTAATTATATTTAATGAACCAAACTCAATCAATTTTAATGATACGCTAAATTAGTGCAATATTTTTTCTACATGCTTTGATAAGTCTATTAGACTGGATCCTTGGTAGGGAAATAATGATTGTTCAGTTCTTCTTAGTAATTTTTTATATGAATTCATGAAGATAGTTAGAAATCACTACTATAATTTATCAAGCCAAATTGACGAACCAAAACTCGACGTTCCCTTGATCGGGCCACATGAGGTCCGCGACGCGCTGGACGGCCTCGAATGCGGTCCCTTGCATCCCCACCGACTCGTGCAGCGGAACCTTGGGGTGCTGGCCGAAGTACCCCAGGAAAGGCTCCGAGGGGTAGCTGTTCCTTCTCTTGGTCTCGACTGGCAAGTCGAACAAGTCTTGGTAGGCTTTGACGATTTTGTCTCCGAATTCAGTGGATATTTTGTCACTCTCCACGATGAAGCACCCGTACTCTTCAGTCATTTACCCTAATTCATTCAGGTGGGTTGTTAATTACCATGGGCATGAGACTCTTCTACAAGAGAATGAAGAGGAAAGGCTATCGAAAGAGGAGCAGGACATGGCTTGGGAAGTATACAAGAAAAGCCTAGAATGGGAAGAGACCGGACGGATGCCTATTCCCGAACCCCCCATTCCAGATCCTGCCCCGGAGCAAAGGCCCCCGAAGCCTCCGCCGTTGCAAAAGAGGAACACAATCCCTGAACCCAAATTCAGTTTGAGGGGCCTATCTGTTCCTGTTCCGCGCAAATGCACAAAACTATCTCACCTGCTAACTTTAAGAAGTCAAGGTACTAAAATTGGTTGCAGTACCGTGTGCGGCGAATGTGCCAAAGTGATTAGTCGAGAAAGTCTGCAAGCTTGACAACTGTCCTTATGCTTGTGTCCATATGTAACTAGCCAATATAAGCATCAGCTTTCTGGAACGGGAGCTGTCTTTTGTCCCTCATTTAGTTGAACTATGTTCTGGACAGTGGGCTTATGCCCAGTGGCGGAGCCAGAAATTTTTTTTAGGGGGGCAAAACTATATAATCAAATATTTGGGTTGAATTTGGGGGGGCATAATTAAAATTTTCGTTGAAATTATACATATAAATTTATTTTTTATATATATAAATTTGTTTTTTACCCTAGATAAAAAAATTTTAGGTGGGATTCGGGGGGGCAGCTGCCCCATTTGCACCCCCCTGGATCCGCCTATGCTTATGCCTCATTGTGATCAGATTTTAGACTGAAGATATATGTGGGTGGGACATTGGATTTTGTATGTGCCCCGTACACTTGATTGAAGTTCTTTAATATTTTAATTTTCATTTTACTTTACTCTTTTTATTTTGGATTTAATAATGCACGAGGCATTCTGGCTCATTTCAGAAATTTAAGATAAAAGCCAAGTAGATGCAGTTTATATAACTTGGCGATGAAGGTAATTAGCTCTGGCTTTGAAATCAAGGTTTGTACTTGTGTCTCAAGCAGTTGTTGATTCCTTCCTCAACTGGTAAAAGCATGCATCCATTTCATTCCTTGCTTCAAGAAGATAAAGGGTGGTTGGAGTCAGACAGATACCTTATATAGCTCAACATAACTTGATCCTTAAGGCTGATGAATAGCATAGCACAATGCTACGAAAATGGTACTAGAGAATGTTGCGGTACGAGGGCAGTTCGGAAATTTGTATATCTACTGTTTCTAACATCCAAAATTATGCTTACGAGTCGACGTTTCCACGGTCGCAGGCAGCAATCTTCTTTTACTTGGTGTGTGGATACTGTTCCTTCCATTAAGACTCCACGCAACTGAAAGAACAAACTTCTGGCTCCCAGTTTTATCAGACGGTTTGGAGCCCTCAGGCCGAGGAATGGCTAGTGTGTCCATTAATTGCCAAGTTGCTGTATCCCATAGTTTAACCGATGCACTACCCCTGCCAGCTACCTTCCCTGAACCACCATAAAATTTGGGGTAAATTACAAATACAATATCTGTACTTTCATCCGATTTCAAATCAGGTACCGTACTTTGTAATTTTTCAATTCAAGTACTCTAAAACCAATTTTGAAATAAAAAACACTACAATTCATGAGATTTAGTATACCAACAATATAAATCGTATAGTCTATTGTATTATAATGAGAATCTACACTTAATCAGGTGAATTATAGTGTTTTTTTCTTTTAAAATTAGTCTTGGAGTACTTGAATTGAACATTTGTAAAGTACGGTACCTGAGTTGAAATCAGGTGAAAGTATGTATTTGTAATTTACCCTAATATTTGCAATAAGTAATGCGAGGTGTTAATATGGTGTACTGGACTCAGAAGTATACAGAATCAGTTTCAAGTCCTAGCAGGTTGTAATCATTAATCCCACATCCAAGAAGAAAAAGTTTTTCTTCATCTTCTTCAAATTTATGCTACTTTCTTCGTTCATTATCTAATCTGGATGCCTATTTGGTTTTGCATCCAATATACCCCTTTGCTTATAACAATCCCATATCTTTGCTCATATTAACTGCTAAGATTGTTAAATTTCACTCCTGCGAGCTTCATCAAATTCACTTCTCCACTGACCCTAAACCCTCATACTCCGCTCCCTATCACTCTTTGGGGCCATGGACAAAACGACTACGTAATTACGGACTGCGACCCCAGTGGGTCTGTTCATCGGCTCGGTTATATTATTTGGTTTTCTATTTTTAAAACCAAATGGTTTGATTTTTGGGTTCGGTTTGGTTCGGCCGAATACTGAAACATCGATTAAAGTAAGTTTTTTTTTAATAAAAGTCTTACTTAATAATGATTTAATTCATAATAAATTTATAAAAATAATTAATTATTAAATAGCCGTAATGATCAAATTTGACCTTCAAATATAATTAAGTGACAGAAAATAATCAATAAATCCATATTAATTTATTATTATTTTAATAATTTGGTTTTTGGTTTGGTTTGATATTTTATAACCAAAACCGATAACCAAATCGTAATAATTTTAATATTTCGATTTAGTTTGAACACTGAATTATTAATCATCAAAACCAAACTTTTTTAACCAAATTAAATCGATTCGGTTCGGTTTTAAATTTGAACCAATCAACAGCCTAATCCAGGGTAATGTATCTATTTGCAGCTAGGACAAAACGACTTTGTATTTCTTTTAATACAGTATCTATTTGGATTTTGGAGTTGAAGAATTTGGTAATTATATATGTTGAAACTTGTAAATATAATGAGAAAATATTCATTATATTGTTCTATGATTCAATTGTCGAAGTTATTCATGCAAGACGCCAAGAATATCTTCATTTTTGGCATGCTTTACTCTCCAACACAGCATAATTTGAATTAAATTTTACTTTTGCCCTCCCGAATTCAATCAAAATATTTGATTATGTAATTTTGTCCTCTAAAAAAAATTTTGAAACTGCAACCCGAAAAGGGTATGAATTAATTTCAGTGTCCCACTGTAACTACTTTGGCATGCATTTCCTGTCGTAAGAAGCGAAGAATATGTTTATTCATTTTTTGTACCTTGCCTGGCCAGGTGCTGATCCTTTGCTTGTAAAATGAGAAAAGGCACATATATGCATCAGTGTGTGTGTCGGCGGCTGATCCTTCCAGCTAGTTGTTATGATAGATGTCTGTCTATATAATAATAATGTGTGACTCATTTTATGTTTTCTAGCTGCTGTGAGATAAAACAAAGCAAGCATTCTTCTTCAAGTATTAATTGTCTATATATGTCTGACGCGGCCTTGTCACATGATGAGAGATATTTGGTGGAGGAACTCGATTGGATACCACCGAGCAGTGACCATCATTATTATTGGTCTTCTGATCCTTTATTAGTCGGTCCTCTTTACCAATTAACCTTGTTCATTCTCGAGAATGTCACTGCACACAGACTGGATGCATTTGAAAGTACAACGGTATATGTATATATAATAATTATTCTCTCGTTTATATATATACACTCCTCATTCTTCCCTGCAGCGCTTATTATATAATCACATATATATATATATATATATATATATATATAGTGAGTGTGTATGTCTCTTGTCTCACCTCAATTACATTTTTCCAGCAGGTCTTTCCAAATGTATCAGAGGAAAGAGTAGCGGATAGTACTGAAAGAAGACTACCTGATATCGAGGCCAAATATGCCTTTGACTTAATAGACACTATTTTGAAGGAGGTAAAACATTTACTGATGCACGCATATATATATACATATATATATTGATAATGAGAGCATAATGTGGCTGAACCAACAAATGCCAGCAGATCAATTGCATAATATGCTAATTAATGTCATCTTTGTATATATACAATATATAGATTGAACGTACACGCTCTGCCGGAATGGATGAACACACGTTTGGGCTCTCCTTACCAGCCATACTAGAAACAGGCGGTCATGGGATGCGTTTGACACTATTTGCACCTCTGGCAGCATTTGCTGTGACACACGGTGTCTGGCTTCTTGCTCTGAAATTTATATGTGCAGAAACCGGTAAAGAAGACTTAATGATACTTCTGAAAAGACTTAGTGAAGGAATTTTCAACACTTTAGGGGCACAAAACCTTGGAGATCAAGAAACTAATCATGATTTATATTTATATGTTTCATTACTATCTTCTTCAATTGTCATAAAGCCAGAAGACAATTGGAAATCTTTGAGCTCTCTCTACAATCTCATCCTGGTCATGTTGAAAGTGGTCCCAATGACTTTTTTTTCTTTAAAAAATACATATAATTTTATTTCAAGTAGTCTCCGGAGAGAATTCCGAAATCTTTATATTCTTTCTTTATACTGGATCGCAAGGGGCGTCTTTGCTTCTTCACATCTGTGCAACACGCTTCCAAAAAATAGGTACCTCTTTCTCTCCTTCAAAAACGATTGACCTAGTCTTTTTCTTGGATCTATATGTTTGATTTAACTTATTCTTATTTTAATTATTTTCTTTAAATTGTCAGATATGTAATGAAAAATTCGCAAAATCTAATGGATATATGTGACAAACTTAATTCCATTCATGAAAGATTTCAGTTGCTGGAAAGCAAAATGGAGCAATACATGGGTAAGACATAATTGAATTTTTTATTATTTAACGATATGACAAGTTCTGTTCATATGACTTGAAAAACTCTCAGCGACTCACTCTCATCACATATCATAAAATGTTTATGTAGATGATGACAGATTTGGAGATCCATATCAGATAGGATTACTGATAAGGAAGGACGACAACTATCACTCTCTTATGGCCTTATTTGGTCCGCCACTTCAATCTAAAAAGCTCAAGCTCTCCATCGGTTCTAGAAAAGATACAGTAAGCTGAAAATCTTGAGTTTATTTTTTCACACAAATAAAATTGCAGACACGTACGTAATGTCTTTTTTCATAGTTATATCATGTGTGACTTGCTAAGAAATAGGTGCAGGATTTAAGGACACATACATTGAGACACGAGACCCTCTTATTGATCATATCTAGACTTGACATTTCATCAGAAAAAATACTTTTTCTGAAAGACACTTATGCTAAACTGAAGACCTCAGTGGAGCATAAATGCGAGTTTATATGGGTGCCAATTCATGATGGTGCTTGGACCACATTCTTGGAAGAGAGATACAAAAAAGTGTCACAAATGATGCCATGGTACACGGTAGAACATCCAACTTTCATAACCGAAAAAACTAAAAAGTTTGTTAGAAATGTTTGGAAGTTTTACAGGAAGCCGATTATAGTTGTGCTGGATGGGTTTGGTAGGGTTACGTACCCTAATGCAATCCACTTGATGTACACGTGGGGAGCCAAAGCTTTTCCCTTCACGAGGTTGAGAGAGCGGGCTCTTTGGACAACTGAGACGACAAGGCTTGGCTCCTTTGTTTTAAGTTTCGATCCCGATTTATCAAGCATGGTGAGTACTATTTGTCTTGGATTATTGTTGGCTTCTCTTCAATACTTATAATAAGCATATACATTTTGAACATTAATATTGCTTCACACCGTTTCATGGAACAAACAGCTTGAAGCCCAAAAATGGGTCATCCTTTATGGGGGAGGCGACGCCAAGTGGATTCAAGAGTTCATTGCTCGCGTGCATAAAGTAACGAAAGTCAAATCTGATATTTCCATAGAGTTGATTTATGTTGGGAATAATACAGAAAGTGAGCAAATTCAGAGAATCAAGGATGTCATATCAGCCATCTCGCCTCGGTCTCATTCTCTTAGCTTGAGAAAAATAAGATATTTTTGGACTCGACTCGAGAGCCTTCTCATTTCATTGTCCCAAATATTCAGTGCAAGCGATCATCCTATGGATCCCTTCATCCAAGAAGTCAAGAAGTTGCTTAGCTACGCATCAGCTGATAGTTGGGCTTGCTTGATCACCTCGTCTTCAGACCTGATGATCCACAGCCATGGGGACGCAATGTTGCAAGCATTCACTGAGTATGAAGCGTGGAAACATCATCTTCATACTCAAGATTTTACCAAGTTTTTCAAGACATACATTGAACAGCTCGAAAGGCGAGGAGGGTCCGGCCATCCTCACAGTCGTATCATTCTTAATATTGACAACAACGCTGTGGTGAAACTAACATGTCCACAATGCACCAATGTCATGGAGAAAAAAGTCCAATACATATGTTGTCATGTAGATAGCGAACTTGAATAGATTAAAAGTTTAGTATGTAATTTTTTGTTCAACTCGAGGAGAAGCTTGTTGAGGTTTCTCTAATGCTTGGCTGCCTCCCTATAAAAATCTGACCAAGTTTAGATAGTGTTTGTTGTACATTTTGGTTATTGAATAAATAAAGTTGAGAGTGTGACATTGAAAAGGTGAATCAATTCATCATCAAGTTTGCGTGTCAAGTTTAAGCTCACTATTCGATCATGGGGAATTGAATTGGATATGAGCCAAATCACTAAGATTGATCTTCATTGGGTCTCACGTTCGAATCATTACTAACACCAATTTGACGTTTGTCATGTGAAATACCTGAGAGGCTCGACAGTCGGACGTGTGTATAGCCTCTCCCTGGAGTTTAAGCCGACCCCGAAAAAGTACTATTCTCCAGGTTCCAAAAAAGAAAAGTTTAAACCCAAGTCTTTATGAAGATAAAATGGTGTCCCGTCATGGTCACCATCATTAATAATCAAGTTAAGAAGTTCTAGTGGTTAAAATTTTAAATGAATTGAAGAAATTTTGACGGATAAATTAAGAGTATAATTTTGTCATATTTGCGTATTGTAAGTAGCCTTCCCAAATCACGCGTATTGTAAGTACAACTAGTATATAAGTAAATCTTATTTATTTTTATTTTAAAATATTTATTTATCAAATAACGTGTTTTGTTCAATCTGCTACCTTATATGTTACAGTTTTTTTACTTACTAAAATATCGACTCAAACACAGTTATCATTCATATTTGTCAAATCGGTAGAATGTGTATCTTACAAAACTCAATGCGTAAATCCTTCACAATGCATTATACAGTATTTTATGAATCACTATCTAACTTCTTGTCATTTTTCATTTTCAATTTTTAGTGTGAATTCAAAAAAATACTAGAATTGTTTTGATTCACTTATTATGTCAATTTGTAACATTAGTTTTGGTAGAGCTAGTATCTAACTTCGGCACATTATGTATAATGTACTAAAAAAGCATGTTTTATGATCGAAATTTGCTAGCAGGAAATTTCTAGGTGAGTTTCCGACTACATCACGGTCAAGATATTATGTGATTAAAATCTCTTATAAATAAACGGTGTTAGGAAAGTTGCCTCAAAATAACTGAAAATAACTGCAAAATGTTCTTGTTCTACTAACTTCGATTTTATCCTATACTTAGCATTTAAACTATGAAAGTTTACTTTATAGTCGAATTTCGAGGTTTTGAAACCAAATTTGTTTCAAAAATCTCAAAAAATCAAGTTCTAATGGTGTTTGAGTTGATTTTAATCCAAACTTAGGATATAAAATACACAAACATAATTCTCTAGTCATTATTAAAAATTTGAAACTAAACTAGTTTCAAAACATCAACAATCAAATTCTAACGGAATTTTAGATTATTTTGGATCAAACTTAGAATATAAAATACACAATAATGATTATTGGGCAAATTTTGTGGTTTTGAGACCAAACTTGTTTCAAAACCTCAAAAACCAAATTCTAAGGGTCTTTGAGATGATTTTAGCCCAAACTTAGGTATAAAATACATAAACATGATTCTTTGGCTGATTTTGAGATTTTGAAACCAAACTTGTTTCAAAACCTCAAAATAAAATTTTTAATGAGGTTTGAATTGATTTTAGCCCAATTTTAAGATTTAAATTATACAAACATAATTCTTGAGCTATTTTTGTAAATTTTGTTTTGGCGGTAATTAACTGATAATTGGTCAAAATTCCCCTAATTAGCTAATCATTTGTCCGTTAAAATATGACCGATAAGAGATTTATAAAGTGTGACAATCGTGTACGGGATTGTCCGAAGAACGAGAATATAGACTTTATGATTTTGAGTCGATCGATTATTGGGCATAACTTACTTATTAATAGCCTTTTTAGGAGGGAGGAGTTGACTCTCACTTTCAAAAAGTCCGATTGAATTTGTAGACTCAATTTTATTATTTGAAATTTTGAGATTTAGATTTGAGTGTGATTTTAAATATGTAGATGCCAGATTTGTGATAAGCCAGGACATGATGCCAGATTTGTATGTGACAGATTGATTATTGTGCATGGACGGAAATAGCAACTCAAATAACTCAGACATTCGTGTGAGATGCCAGATTTATCATAAGCAAGGACATTTTGATCAAGCTTTTAAATCTGGAGATGAACATGTGGTCAACTCTGTATCAACTTCGAGTTACAATATTGATCCATCATGGTATGCTGACACTGGAGCAACAGATCATCTTACCAATGATTTGGAGAAACTTTCAACCAAGGATAATTACCAAGGTAAAGATCAGGTTACTATCGCTAGCGGATCAGGTATGCACATTCATCATATTGGCCAATCCAAATTTCATACTTCATGAAGATTACTCTACCTAAATGATTTTTTGCATGTTCCAACCGTCAACAAAAATCTCTTGTCCGTTCACAAGTTTGTATGTGACAATGATGTATTCTTTGAATTTCACCCTGCCTTTTTCCTTGTCAAGGATTGGGACACGAGACAAGTCATCATTAAGGGACTGTGTAAAGGGGGACTCTACGCACTGGATGCTGCTGCTTTCAAATGCGCTTTGCAAAGCACTAGAATTTCATATGATCGTTGACATTATCGTCTTGGCCATGCGTCCTCCCGAATAATTATCGGACCCGGGCGGGTCGGCTCGGGTTTCTTGGATGGCCCAATTTTAAATCCGCAAAGATTCTATCATTGGACGCTTTTGCCCATGGTTACTGTCGCGGTCACGAAATATCACCCGCGATGCTATTATTTTTTGTTGAAGGAAAAATTAAAGGCTGCAGGAAGGTTCAACATATTTGACTTGTCCAAAAAATGTGATGTAAAATTTTTTCTATTGTTTAAAATTAACTGATTTTAATTCATTAAATACAATTAATATTATTAAATTTGTTGAATAATAAGATTAATTTATTAAGAAAAGACATAATTTTATTTATGTCGAAATATGATTTAATTTAACGATAAAAATAACATACTTTTTACACATATATCCAATTCTTATAATGATATTAGTTTGAAAATAAAATTATAAATTTTAATTTAAAAAATCAATCCAAACTTTTTCGTTACACTCCTATCAACAATGTCACTAGTTCATACCAAAATTGGAAAATGATGGTAGTACATGTACATGACCATTTTTAAATCCGTTCCATTTTGATTATTATCCCTAACTTGCGTTAAAAAAAGGAAATTGCTTATTACATTACTATATTAAATATTTAACATGTGTCATTATATGATTGATAGTCTATATTTAAGATGACATAATTTTGAGATTGATACTGCTGCAGATCCTACTCCATTTTTTAAATCAAAATTGCATTATGTGAAATATGGATATTTTATATTTTCTTTCTTAAACAATATGAGAGATTTATTCAAACAAGTTTACAAAGACTTAAACCACTAGTTTACCTATATGAAATAGAAACTAAATGACTCTCAAGCATCATTTCACTTCACACTTTTCTGATGAATCACATAATTCTTTTAAATTAAAATATAATAACATTACTGCGAGTTTCAAAGAAAAATACTGAAAAACAATTTCATATATATATATATATATACACATAATTAGGATTATTTAGTATCAATAACAAAAAAAAGACCATGTGTCACGCTCTTCGAAGATATAGTATGCCAAAAATCTTGAGTTTATTTTGTCACGCCAACAGTATTGCTGTCTTTTTTGTAATTATATCATGCGTCACTTGCTAAGAAATGAGTGCAAGATTTAAGAACACATACATTGAGATATGAGACCGTCCTATTGATCATATCTAGACTTGACATTCATCAGACGAAATACTTTTTCTGAAAGACACTTATGCTGAGCTGAAGACATCGGTGAAGCAAGAATGCGAATTTATATGGGTGCCGATTCATGATGGTCCATGGACCACATCCTTGGAAGAGAGATACACAAAAGTGTCACAAGTGATGCCATGGTACAAGGTAGAACATCCAACTTTCATAACCGAAGAAACTAAAAAGTTTGTTAGAGATGTTTGAAAGTTTTACAGGAAGCCGATTATAGTCGTGCTGGATGGGTCTGGTAGGGTTATGTACCCTAATGCAATCCACTTGATGTACACGTGGGGAGCCAAAGCTTTTCCCTTCACGAGGGTGAGAGAGCGGGCTCTGTGGATGACCGAGGCGACGAGGTTTGGCTCACTTGTTTTATGTTTCGATCCCGATTTATCAAGCATATGGTGAGTACTATTTGTCTTAGATTATTGTTGGCTTCTCTTCAATACTTATAATAAGCATATACATTTTGAACATTAATATTGCTTCACACTGTTTCATGGAACAAACAGCTTGAAGCCCAAAAATGGGTCATCCTTTATGGGGGAGGCGACGCCAAGTGGATTCAAGAGTTCATTGCTCGCGTGCATGAAGTAACGAAAGTCAAATCTGATATTTCCATAGAGTTGATTTATGTTGGGAATAATACAGAAAGTGAGCAAATTCAGAGA
Source organism: Kalanchoe fedtschenkoi (assembly GCA_002312845.1). Taxonomy (NCBI): domain Eukaryota; kingdom Viridiplantae; phylum Streptophyta; class Magnoliopsida; order Saxifragales; family Crassulaceae; genus Kalanchoe; species Kalanchoe fedtschenkoi. The sequence continues at coordinate 25,055 of NQLW01000026.1, read as the reverse complement.
ATAAAAAATGTGATATCAGCAGTCTCGCCTCAGTCTCATTCTCTTATCTTGAGAAAAATACGATATTTCTGGACTCGACTCGAGAGCCTTCTCATTTCATTGTCCCAAACATTCAGTGCAA
>NQLW01000026.1:0-24362 GCA_002312845.1 Kalanchoe fedtschenkoi | reverse complement strand
AAATAACTGAAAATTACCGCAAAATGTTCTTGTTCCATGAACTTTGATTTTATCCTATATTTAGCATTTAAACTATGAAAGTTTACTTTATAGTCGAATTTTGAGGCTTTGAAACCAAATTTATTTCAAAAATTTCAAAGAAATCAAGTTCTAATGGTGTTTGAGTTGATTTTTAACCCAAACTTAGGATGTACACTTCACAAACATAATTCTCTGGCCATTTTTAAAAATTTGAAACTAAATTAGTTTCCAAACATCAACAATCAAATTCTAAGGGAGTTTTCGGTTATTTTGGACCAAACTTAGCAAATTTTGTTGTTTTGAGATCAAACTTGTTTCAAAACCTTAAAAACCAAATTCTAACGGTGTTTGGGATGATTTTAGCCCAAACTGAGGATAAAATACAGAAACATGATTCTTTGGATGATTTTGAGATTTTGAAACTAAACTTGTTTAAAAACCTCAAAATAAAATTTTTAAAGATGTTTGAATTGATTTTTAGCCCAATTTTAGGATTTAAATTACACAAACATAATTTTTGAGCTATTTTTGTAAGTTTTGGTTTTGGCGGTAATTAACTGATAATTGATCAAAATTTTCCTAATTAGCTAATCATTTGTCCGTTAAAATATGACTGATAAGAGATTTATAAAATGTAACAATCGTATAATTAAGGGATTGTCCGAAGAACGAGGAGATAGACTTTATGATTTTGAATTGATCGATTATTGGGCATAACTTATTTATTAATAGCCTTTTTAGGAGGGAGGAGTTGACTCTCACTTTTAAGAAGTCGGGTTGAATTTGTAGACTCAATTCTATTATTTGAAATTTTGAGATTTAGATTTGAGCGTGGTTTTATATAGATAACTTCTACGGGAGATGATGGGAACAATAATGTAAAATTAGTGTGTGATGTGGTAAGAGGTTAAAGAAAGTTTACATTAAAATATTAGTTGAGTGTTGAGGATTCCTTGTAGTTTTCTCCATATTAATTAATGGCGGTTCCATAGTTGCATGTTATTTTCACTTACCCGTGCGGATATGATTTTGTATGAAATTGTCTAAATGTCCAGAACCTGCTCCATTGTCATCCCTAGTTGCATCAGATATCAGAAAAATAGGAATTCGGCTTAGAAGCTAAGACTTGGGTTTTCTTGGTCGGATGCCGTACCTACTGCACCGGAAGAAAATGCCGTACAAGAGTTTAGTTGCGTGGAATTCATTGGTGGCTGGTTATTTTCAGACTATCCATGCGCTCTAGCTCATTTCAGAAATCAAAGATAAATGAAGTACGCCAAGTAGATGCAGTTTGTGTAACTTGGCGATGAAGGTATTTAGCTCTGGCTTTGAAATCAAGGTTTGGTACTTTCTGTGTCATGCAGTTGTTGATTCCTCAAACTGCTAAGGAGGTCTGGGACGCGATCGCCACCATGCAAATTGGGGATGATCGCGTGAAGAAGGCAACGCCGCAGCAACTGCGTCGCAAGTTCGACCTCGCCACGTTCAACAACGACGAGACCGTCGAAGAGTTCGCGCTACGTCTAAATGGCATGGCGGCGCACCTCACCACACTAGGGGATGAGGTGAAGGACAAGGAGATCGTAGCCAAGATGCTACGGAGCCTGCCCTCCCGTTTCAAGCAGATCTCGATCACGATCAAGACGCTGCTTGATCCCTCCACCATGACGGTCGCCGATCTCATCGGGCGACTGCAAGAGGCGGAGGAGGAGCTGGATGGACTGCCGGCGTCACTACAGCATGAGGGCAAGTTGTACCTCACTGAGGAAGAGTGGGACGCGCGGCGGAAGAAGCGCGAAGTGGAAAACAACTCCGGTGGCGGCTCAAGAGGTGGCGGCGGTGCGAACAGAGGAGGAGGCAGGCGCGGGCGGGGGCGCGCTGGCTCTTCGTCGGGTGGACTGTCGAACTCAAACAAGGCCACTGGTGACGAATGCAGGCGCTCTGGGAAGATGGGCCATTGGGCCCGTGATTTCCGGTCCAAGTCCTAGAAGGAGCCGGTCCACGTCGCGCAGGATGAAGAGGAGGCCTCGCTCTTGCTCGTGAAGGTGTCCCCAACCCTAAACACTTCGCCGCCGCCACATGTCCCGAGCACGCTGTCGGCTGGGTCGTCGACAGCAGCCTCGCTCCCACAAACTGTGCCAGCGCGGCATGGGGCAACGAAGGAGCATGGAGGGGCGGATCTGAGGCTTCGGCGGTGGAATCCACCTCTCCGATCGAGATCTGGGAGCAGAAGGTGTTTGCCCACCTTGGAGAAGAGAAGGAGCGGGAGGTAGGGACATGGGTCCTGGACACCGGCGTGACCAATCACATGTCCGGGTCCAAGGCCGCGTTCTCAAAGCTGGACTTGGCGGTGCTTGGCACAGTGCTGTTCGGCGACAACTCGGTGGCGCGGATCGAGGGCCGGGGCACCGTCGTGTTCGTGTGCAAGAACGGCGAGCTCCGGTCGCTGGCAGGAGTCTACTTCATCCCTTGGCTAACGACCAACATCGTGAGCGTCGGGCAGCTCGACGAGGTCGGCTACAAGATCAACATTGATGCCGGGGTGATAAGGATCTGTGAACCGGGCGGCCAACCGCTTGTACTTGCTTCACCTAAAGATGGCGAAGCCATCGTGCCTGGCGGTACGCAGGCGCGGCGACGAGGTGGCGTGGCGCTGGCATGAGCGTTTTGGGAACGTCAACATGGCGGCACTCCTGAAGCTAGCTCGGGAGGAGCAGGTGCGCGGCCTGCCGGAAATAGGGCAGGTGGGGCAGCTATGCGAGGCGTGCCAGGCCGGGAAGCAGCGGCGCACCTCGTTTCCGGCGCAGGCAGAGTATCGAGCCCGACATAGGCTCGAGTTGGTGCACGACGACCTCTGCGGGCCAATCTCACCAGCGACACCGAGAGGAAACAAGTACTTCCTGCTGTTGGTGGACGACCTCAGCAGATACATGTGGGTAGCCGCGATCCCTTCAAAGGATCGTGCAGCAGCTGCCATCAAGGAGATCCGGGAACAAGCTGAAGGCGAGTTCACCGCGACTGAGTTTGCAGAGTACTGGGCGGCTGAGGGCGTTCATCGTCAGCACACGACGCCTTACAGCCCACAGCAGAAAGATGTCGTAGAGCGCCGAAACGGCACGGTGGTGGCGACAGCAAGGAGCATGCTCAAGGCCAAGGGCCTGCACGGATGTTTCATGGGCGAGGCGGTGCGTACCGCCGTGTACTTGCTGAACAGATGCCCGATGAAAAGCATTGATGGCATGACGCCGTTTGAGGCCTGGCACGGGAAGAAGCCGGCAGTGCACCATTTGAAGACTTTGGGCTCCATCGTCTACGTTCGGAACACGACGCCGCACCTCACCAAACTCGAGGATCGTTGCCGGAAGATGATCTTCATTGGCTACGAATGCGGGTCCAAGGCGTACCACGCATACGACCCGACCACGAAGCGTGTCGTAGTGACACGCGACGTGGTGTTTGACGAGGACCACCATTTGAAGACTGGGGCAGCTGTGGCGACCACGTCAAGCCGAGCAGCAACGACGACATCTTTACGGTGGAGTATGCCATCGTGAACCACGGAACTCCAGCGGGCGATGACGTCGCTGAGGCTCCTGGAGGAGGAGAGGACGCTGTAGAGGCTACTGGGGCAGAGCAGGAACCCGGCTCATCGCACGGTGTCGACGATGACAACCTGGACGCCGACCATGACGAAGGCGCTCCACTTCAGTACCGCGACATCAACGACATCATCGGGCCAGCATTGCCGCGTGGGTTCGCGCCACGGGCATTGCTTGAGGAGCTGCACGCGGTAAGCTCTGACGAGCCTGCGTCCTTCGCTGAGGCGGAGCGCAGTCCAAGCTGGAGAAAGGCGATGATAGAGGAGATGATAGCGATCGAGGACATTGAGACATGGTCTCTCACCGACCTCCCACCGGGGCACCGTGCAATCGGCCTGAAATGAGTCTTCAAAGTAAAGAGGGACGAACACGGCGCGGTGGCTAAGCACAAGGCACGCCTTGTCATGAAAGGGTACGCACAACACCGCGGCATAGACTACGACGAGGTGTTCGCACCCGTCGCGCGGCTGGACTCAGTGCGCCTGCTCATCGCTCTCGCGGCGCACGAGGGGTGGGAGGTGCACCACATGGACGTCAAAAAGCTTCTGGAGAGAAGCAGCATGGCGAAGTGCAACTCGGTCCAGACACCCATGGAGCCGAGGCTAAAGTTGAGCAAGCAGAGTGAGAAGCCGGCGGTTGATGCAACCGCATACAGGAGCTTAGTCGGGAGCCTCAGGTATCTGGTGAACACCCGTCCGACCTTGCTTTTTCTGTTGGCTACGTCAGTCGGTTTTCGGAGGAGCCACGCGAGGATCATATGGGGGCGGTGAAGCATATCCTCCGATATGTGGTAGGGACCCAGAATTGGGGACTCTGGTATGACAGAAAGGAGGAGAAGGAGGCACAACTAACAGGCTTCAGCGACAACGATTATGCAGGGGATGTCGATGCTAGGAAGAGCACGACAGGGGTGATTTTCTTCCTCGGCAGCAGCCCGATCACCTGACAATCCAAGAAGCAGAAGGTGGTGGCTCAGTCCAGCTGCGAGGCGGAATACATAGCAGCTGCAAATGCTGCTTGTCAAGCACTGTGGCTCAAGCGTGTGCTAGCAGAAGTGCAAGGAGCAGCGCAGAGTGCACCAGTGCTACGGGTGGACAACAAGTCTGCGATTGCGTTGATCAAGAACCTGGTACTCCACGGACAGTGCAAGCACATTGAGGTGAAGTATCACTTTGTCCGGGAGTCCGCTGAACAAGGCCTGATCAAAGTGGATTTCATTCGAAGTGAAGAACAGCTCGGCGACATTCTGACCAAGTCACTCGGTAAAGTCAAGTTTCACGAGCTGCGCTCCAAGATCGGCCTGTTTGAAGTTTGTAACTCGCGCTCCAAAGATTAGGAGGAGATTGTTGTATATAATCCTTGGGTATATTTTCTTGCCTTTACTTAGTATAGCAGTAGCGAAAAATTAGGTACATGACCGTTGTGTGGTTATGGCGTATATTTACTTTTCTTCCCTGCATTATTTTCTTTCCTTGTAATAGTCTATTTAAGCATAGCAATACAACCAGGAAAAACAGTTAATTCGACAGCATCATTTTCCATTGAGTTCGTGTGTGTTTGTGTGGTGGCAGTGATCTCGCCAGCAGCGTGTGTCCATTGTTTCTCTGGCGTGATTCTAACAAGAACTACCTGCTGCTGCCTCCGCTGGGTCTGGATGATGATCCGCCACCGACCAACCAATCATCACTGCTAGCTCTGGGGCTGCGAGACTGTAAATTAGTCGGATCCACACTCAAAATTAATTGATAATAAGTGGGACAGTCCAACCATATATGAGGATCAATCTTTTTGGGACCAACTGTTCTCAGACCTGACGCTTTTCTGCCACCACGCTATCATCATCTCGACCACTGCTCCCCCAGCTTCCGCCTGATGATCTTCTGCCTCCCCTCGGCATCCCACCTAGGGAGCTTCCCCTCCCTCTTTCTGTCGAATCTTCCATAGCTTTCAGATGTAAAGCAGGCAACTGCCGGCACAACAATCAGTTTCCAGTTGATGTAACGTAACTTGGAAAGTAGAGAAAAATTCATCAAATTTTGCCTAGGACCTAACCTGGTGACTCTGGTAACAGTGTTGCCGGGTGGAAGCGTCTTGCTCAGAAGCTCTTTCGCAATCTCCTCAGGAAGGTCAAACAAAGCACCGCTGATCTGAAAAAGGGGTGGGAAAATGAGTCCAGGTGAAAACTCATACATCTGTTTCTGGATATTTATCTAACCAACCCAAAGTGCTTATTACCCTTTCATCCGCAATCATGTGTATTCTGCCGACTTCATTGGCAGCGGCAGGGCCAACATTAGAGACCAATCCAGTGTGACTGATTGTTGAACATAGTGGTATTATCTGACATCGATCAAGTTGAACTCAAGATTGATCTTAATATATAGTTGGTTTCCCACTCATTGTCAATTGATTTTAAGCATGATATGAGAATGAATTTTGACCGCACTCGTCGACAGGCAAAAATCGTAACAGTAAGTAAAACACTTTTTCTGAGAATACTGAGGCAGAAACTGAGAACCGTATGGACCCTGTCAGTGCTGATAACATAAGAGTATTCAACACATGAAATCTCACAAGTTGTCCGAGGATTCCCAATCACCTGCTCATGAGTGATCAATGACCGAGAGGTTGGAGGTTTAGAGAGAAGCCACTTAATTGGGCTAATGCAGCGGCGAGAGCTTTAGTGCCTCGCTCTTCGAACAGCTTCTGAGCAGTTGGGATGAAAAATTCGACTGAATCGAGGTGCACTCCGTTGAGAGTTGAAAGGACTTGCTCCACAGACGAGACTCTAAAACCTGTTCAACTGAAGGATTCCAAGGTTTTGATTGTCCTCCTTTGAGAATTGGTGGTGAACATGAGAATGGCGGCGGTGCCTGCTTTTCCTGCACGCCCAGTTCGACCAGAGCGGTGGTCGAAGGTTTCCGGGTCATTGGGAAGTTCATAGTGGATCACCTGGAATCAATAGAGGAAGAAAATATTTTTACAAAAGCGTAAATTCAGTTCATTTCTTGATGAAAATCAGCAGTGATATGATATTCGAGGAGAAGAATCTTAATTCCGACAAAAATTGAAAATGGGCGACAAACCAGATCAACGTTTGGAATGTCAAGTCCGCGAGCTGCAACATCAGTGGCGACAAGAACAGTGAATTTTCCTTGCCTAAAGCTGTTCAACGTTCTCTCTCGTTGATGTCGTGTTATATATATACATATGTATAGCCACATGAAGAGGCTCCGACCGGGATGGTGTTCGCTAACGCTGTCGACACTTCATCTGCTTCCCGCTTTGTCTGCGTGAAGACGATAGTTTTTCCACCCTTGGCATAAACCTGCTGGAAAAACAGAAAAAGAGATTACGTAGTCGGAGCAGCTCGCAAGAAAACTGCCAGGATTTAGTTGATCTGATTAATGCAAGAAAAATGGTATTCTATTACTGTAATCAAATCAGTAAAGCATGCTACGTTTAGAGGTCGGAGTAGCTGCTGGATTAATGGCGTGGAGTTCAATTCCTTCCGCCAGCTTCCAAAATCAAAATATGATGGTAGTAAAGGACCATTTTTAAATTTGTTCCCTTTTGATTATTGTCCCCCACCTCTCGATCTCAAGTTTATAATCATTCAAAACCATTCGATTTTGGTTGTAAAACATTGCTCCTAAGTGTCAAAAAAAAAAAAAAAAAAAGGGAATTGCTGATTACATTATTATATTAATTATTTGACATGTATCATTATATGATTGATCGTCTATATTTAAAACGCCACAATTTTGAGATCGATATTGCTGCATTTCCGACTCTATTTTTAAATCAAAAATTGCATTATGTGAAATATGGATATTTTATATATTTTTCTTTCTTAAACAATATGAGAGATTTCTTCAAACAAGTTTACAAAGACTTAGTAAACCACTAATTTACCTATATAAAATAGAAACTAAACGACTCTTAAGCATCATTTCACTTCACACTTTTTAGAAGATAATCTGATGATCGAATCACATAATTCTTTTAAATTAATATATAATAATATTACAACAAGTTTTATACAAAAATACTGAAAAAATAATTTCATATATATAAATATATATATAATTAGAATTATTTTGTATCAATAACAAAAAAGTTATACTACAAATGTCTATTTTCTTGGCAACCGGACCAGGACTCATGATATGTCTTATTTCTTTGGCAACCCTCTTTTATTCTTGGCAACAGAAAGTCAAGGAAGGAGAGCAATCTAAGAAACACACCAACAGGCACACGTGCGCTTGTTCACAACATACACCCAAAGAGCCAGCGGGACATAAAAAGGGTACCCAAAACATGCGTAAGATAATAATAACATACGGGCGCACAACATCAACATTATGGGATCGGACGATTTTGGTTTGCGCCGCTGTCGCCTCGATCAGGCCTCAATTCACCCCGCAGAAGGCCTTGAGGCTGAGCGGATCCTTTTCGAGTCCGGTCTTGCTGATGTAGCGCATGTACTCGTCGTGATCATAGGCCTTGTATTGCAGAGGGTGATCCTCGTCCACCAGCTTCTCCGGCGTCTCCGTCCACTTTATGCTGGTGAACACGGCGAACGAGTATCTCGTTTTCCCCGTCTTGCCCATCGTCACTTGGTGGTGCGACGCGCTTATTCTCCCGTTGCTCCAAGCCTGCCAAAAAAAAAAATACATGTCGCCCGTCCATATATATTTGTAGTGACACTTGTTCATTCAAATACAATATAAATTCATCCTAATTAATTCAAATTTGATATATTTTTAATATTTTTACTTCCGATACAATGAAATTCATATTCTTTCAGTTTAAAATAGTGCATAGTATAACCAACATCAATAAAAATATATTATAAATATTAGAAAAAAAAATACCTGACAAATTGATCTAATTTAGTCTCTAAGTTTCTATCTATATTTTTTTTTTCCAACTATTTTGAGATGTTACAATGTATTAAAATTCAATTACATTATATGTTAAAGGTTATTTTAAATTTTTTTGTAAGATTACTTTTTGTACACTCAAATTAAAATTATTAATTCATCATTTTATTTATATGAACAAAGCACATTATTTAATTTAATTACTAAACGATATAATCTCGCACAATTTAAAATTGCAACTGTAAATTTTATTTTAAATTATCAGTTGAAATTTTTATTCGTGCACAATTCAAATAGTTCAAGTGGCAGCTGAAAAAATGATGATACTTCAGAAAGTGTAATCGGAAAATTTGATGATCAGTGTGTGTTGCCTGTGAATGATGTTGACTCTATTGATATTGACACCCAACGTGAAGACAAATTTTATTGCACTTCTTGTGGTAACGCAGCCACTCAAGTTCACTCGCATCCTACTCTCAAAGTAACTATTTGCGAGATCTGCAAAAGCATACTTGAGACAAAATTCGGTACAAAGGTATTGTTTTATTATGATGCATGGCATATCCATATCCCGTATACCATAACCTTGTATGCGAATATAATTTGAAAGGCTCTGCACAAGTTAGAATTTGTGTTGATTGCTTTCTTATGTGAGAAGTTAGTCCATGCACTTAATTAGTTGGCCATATAGCTGATGCCTATGTGGTAGTGAGATTGAGACTATGTGTGTCATTGAGACAATAACGGAACCCTTGATGGCCAGAAGACTCTGTTTAATGTTGGTTTGAGGCGACAGCATGCACAAACCGGATTGCTTTTACCTACTTCTTGTTATAGATTTGATTAACTTTTGCCTCCTTGAAAGCCGAGTGTTGGTTTTCCAGGCATCTACTGTGATAATTTCTAATTAATGTTTTGGCGTTATTTTTGTTGGATCCTGGTTGTTCTGTATGCTACTGCCGCTGGTGCGGGAGAAATAGTGACTTATTGGCATGTAGATCATGTAAAAAGCAATTCTGTACAATATGCATAAAAAGGAATTTCCGTGAAGATTTCTTGGCTGTAGTCAATCAATCTGGATGGGAGTGCTGATGTTGTGTGCCTACTCTCTTGGAGTCGATGAATAAACAGTTGAAAAAGGCAGTCAACCTTGGAGGTGTACGTCGTTGAGTCTACCTCTAGTGCTAGTTCTAGTTCTAGTTCTACCTCTGAAAAAGGAAACACTGGAAGAAGGAAGTTGACTGGTACAAGTACGTGTATTTGTTAAATAGTGTCAAACTACAAGTTAATCCCAGTCAACAACTCTGAAATGGTGCATCGCATGAGCCCGCGAATTATTTTTCCGACTTTGCTTCAAATCTGTCATCATCATTTTTTCACAAAAATGTGTCGAAATGTCTTACATTTTATTATTGTTCTCATAGGAAGGACCGGCACAGGATAGTTATTTCGCTGTATACAACGACTTGAAAGAAGCCCTAATGTCTATGCACTAACATGGTGTTTGTCTGTCATAACCAGGATCGATGGCAAGACTCTTCCATCTGAAAGACAGAAGCTAGTTGAGATGTTTAATAACCCAGTCAATAAAAGGGTCAAACGTGCTCTGATATCAACAAGAGCTGGCTCTCTTGGAATGAATCTTTATGCTGCCAACCGCGTGGTTATTATGGATGGCTCCTGGAACCCAACATATGATTTGCAGGCTATTTATCGAGCTTGGAGGTACTCACTACCTAGTACCTACTTCCTTTCAGTAGGATATCACTTCCAATCAGTGGTCTGTCTCTACTTGAACCTTCTTCTTCTTTCTTTTTATGCAACTGCAGATACGGCCAGAAAAAACCAGTGTTTGCTTACCGGTTTGTGGCAAATGGAACAATGGAAGAGAAAATCTATAAGCGGCAGGTGAGGTCTTGTGGCAACTGCTTCATGTATATTGTATAATATGCAATGAAAGAGATCTCATTGGTACCGCAGGTGATAAAAGAGGGACTTTCTGCTAGGGTTGTCGACAAGCAGCAGGTTCATAGGACTATGTCAAAAGAAGAGATGCTACATCTGTTTGATTTTGGTGATGATGACAACTCAAATATATCACCGGAGGTGGTTCAGGAGAATGGCCACCTGAACGCAAGCAGTGAGGTTAATCCGTTGAAGCAGAAATGGTCGGTTTCGAATGGAAGTTGTTCCTCTGACAAATTGATGGATGACTTACTTGGCAGGCATTATCCGAGGTATGCCTCTTGAATTATATCCATGTTCAAATAGTTTAAACCCAAACTGCTTAATTCAACCATGTTAAACCAACTAAATCAAGGATTTATGTTCAGATTCCAAAGTGAATATTATTATCTTGATTTTAGTTTATACTTATGACTTAACTGCATAAGTGTCCTACTAAGTAGTAATAATATTTAGGGAAAAATACGAAAAGGGGATGCGTACTATCGCCACTTGTATGTAATTTCATCATTTCTTAGCTGGTAGTTTATGCCATTCATACATTATATAGAGTATTGGTGCTTGTATGTAATTTGTAATGGCGTTATTTTGAACCCATAAAATCTTCAGTCATTTACCCTAATTCATTCAGGTGGGTTGTTAATTACCATGAGCACGAGACTCTTCTACAAGAGAATGAAGAGGAAAGGCTATCGAAAGAGGAGCAGGACATGGCTTGGGAAGTATACAAGAAAAGCCTAGAATGGGAAGAGACCGGACGGATGCCTATTCCCGAACCCCCCATTCCAGATCCTGCCCCGGAGCAAAGGCCCCCGAAGCCTCCGCCGTTGCAAAAGAGTAACACAATCCCTGAACCCAAATTCAGTTTGAGGGGCCTATCGGTTCCTGTTCCGCGCAAATGCACAAAACTGTCTCACCTGCTGACTTTAAGAAGTCAAGGTACCAAAATGGGTTGCAGTACCGTTTGCGGCGAATGTGCCAAGGTGATTAGTCGAGAAAGTCTGCAAGCTTGACAACTGTCCTTATGCTTGTGTCCATATGTAACTAGCCAATATAAGCACCAGCTTTCTGGAACGGGAGCTGTCTTTTGTCCCTCATTTAGTTGAATTTATGTTGCGTCCATTCTGGGCAATGGGCTTATGCCTCATTGTGATCAGATTTTAGACTGAAGATATATGTGGGTGCGACATTGGATTTTGTATGTGCCCCGTACACTTGATTGAAGTTCTTTAATAATTTAATTTTCATTTTACTTTACTCTTCTTTTTATTTTGGATTTAATAATGCACGAGGCGTTCTGGCTCATTTCAGAAATTAAAGATACACGAAGTACGCCATGTAGATACAGTTTGTGTAACTTGGCGATGAAGGTATTTAGCTGCGGCTTTGAAATCAAGGTTTGGTACTTCTTGTTGATTGTGGCTCCAATCCCACATCGGGTGGGATGGAGTAGTTGGCTCCCTCCAAGGCCATATATAAGGAGGCCCCCTCCTTCCTTCCAAAACACACCAATCCTAAGCTACTATCTTCTAGTAAGCTAAAGGATAATCTTTCCCCCTCTGTAGTATTTCTTGAAGTGAAATATAAATTTTGTGTTGGTGTCCGAGGACGTAGGCCCCACTGGCTGAACCTCGTTATTCCTTTATTATTGTTTTAGTAGCTTTTATTTTGGTAGTATAATTTTAGTGGTTATTGTGCAATTAATTGCATAGGAATATCCTGTCTAGGAATACCTGGGGATATTCTGAAGGGTGGTTCTGTCGAGGAGATTGGATATTCTGAAGTAGACCGTTGTGTCTCCCCAATCTTTCCTGGGAATCATTCGTTGCAATTAGCGGTTCAATAATTTACTTGTTATATTACACGCTTCCGCACAACACTTCTGTCCCAAGCAGTTGTTGATTCCTTCCTCAACTGGTAAAAGCTTGCATCCATTTCATTCCTTGCTTCAAGAAGATAAAGGGTGGTTGGAGTCAGATACCTTAGCTCAACATAACTTGATCCTTAAGGCTGATGAATAGCATAGCACAATACTACGGAAATGGTACTAGAGAATGTTGTGGTGGGAGGACAGTTCGGAAGTTTGTATATTTACTGTTTCTAACATCCAAAATTATGCTTACGAGACGACGTTTCCATGGTCGCAGGCAGCAATCTTCTTTTACTTGGTGTGTGGATACTGTGCCTTCCATCAAGACTCTCCACGCAACTGAGAGAACAAACTTCTTGCTCCCAGTTTTATCAGATGGTTTGGAGCCCTCAGGGGCCAGGGCGAGGAATGGCTGGTGTATCTATAATTAATTGCCAAGTTGCTGTATCCCATAGTTTAACCGATGCACTACCCCCGCCAGCTACCGCAAGTATTGTTCCCTGAACAACCATAAAATTTGCGGTAAATTATAAATACATTACTTGTACTTTCACTTGATTTCAAATCAGGTACCGTACTTTGTAAATTTTCAATTCAAGTACTCTATGCCCAATTTTGAAACAAAAAACACTACAATTCATGAGATTTAATACATCAGCACTATAAATTATATAATCTATTGTATTATATTGAGAATCTACACTTATTCAGGTGAATTATAGTGTTTTTTTAGTTTTAAAATTAGTCTTGGAGTACTTGAATTGAACATTTATAAAGTACGGTATCTTATATGAAATCAGATAAAAATACAATAATGTATTTATAATTTACCCTAAAATTTGCAATAAGTAATGCGAGGTGTTAATATGGTGTACTGGACTCAGAAGTATACAGAATACGTTACAAGCCCCAACAGGTTGTAATCATTAATCCAACATCCAAGAAGCAAAAGTTTTTCTTCATCTTCTTCAAATTTATGCTACTTTCTTCGTTCATTATCTAATCTGGATGCCTATTTGGTTTTGCATCCAATATACCCCTTTGCTTTTAACAATCCCATATCTTTGCTCATATTAACTGCTAAGATTTTTAAATTTCACTCCTGCAAGTTTCATCAAATTCACTTCTCCACTGACCTTAAACCCTCATACTCCGCTCCCTATCACTCTTCGGGGCCATGGACAAAAGGACTACGTAATTCCGGACTTCGACCCCAGTAGGTCTGTTCATCGGTTCGGTTATATTATTTGGTTTTCTATTTTTAAAACCAAGCGGTTTGATTTTTGGGTTCGGTTTGGTTCGGCCGAATACTGAAACATTGATTAAAGTAAGTTTTTTAATAAAAGTCTTACTTAATAATGATTTAACTCATAATAAATTTATAAAAAATATAGAGAAAGTAAATATTTTTATTGTTTGTCATATAATTAATTATTAAATAGCCGTAATAATCAAATTTGACCTTCAAATATAAATAAGTGACAGAAAATAATCAATAAATCCATATTAATTTTATTATTATTTTAATAATTTGATTTTTGGTTCGGTTTAATATTTTATCACCAAAACCAATAACCAAATCATAATAATTTTAATATTTTGATTTAGTTTGAAAACCAAATTATTAAGCATCAAAACAGAATTTTTTTAACCAAATTAAATCAATTCGGTTCGGTTTTCAGTTTGAACCAACAGCTTAATCCTGGGTAGCGTATCTATTTGCAGCTAGGACAAAACGACTTTGTATTTCTTTTAATACAGTATCTATTTGGATTTTGGAGTTGGAATTTGGTGATTACACATATATATGTCCAAACTTCTAAATATAATGAGAAAAAAGATTCATTATATTGCTTTATGATTCAATTACCGAAGTTATTCAGCATCGCCGCCGGCAAGAGGCCAATTATAGCTTCATTTTTTGCATGCATTTCCTCTCCAACACAACATAATTTCAATTAAATTTTTAATTTTTATTCTCTCGAATTCAATCAAAATATTTGATTATGTAATTTTATCCTCTAAAAAAAATATCTTGAAACGACAACCTGAAAAGTGTATTAATTAATTCCAGTGTCCTACTTTGGCATGGCATTTCCTCTCCTAAGAAGCCAAGAATATGTTTATTCTTTTTTTGTACCTTGCCCGGCCAGCTGCTGATCCTTTGCTTGTAAAATGAGAAAAGGCACATATATGCATCACTGTGTGTGCCGGCTGATCCTTCCAGCCAGCTAGTTAGTATGATGTCTGTCTGTCTATATAATAAAAATGTGTGACTCATTTTGTGTATGTGTGTTTTCTAGCTGCATGCTGTGAGATAAAAAAAAAAAGCAAGCATTCTTCTCCAAGTATTGCGTTGTTTGACAGAGGCACGGGGGACTATATATGTCTGACGCGGCCTTTTCAGATGATGATGAGAGATCTTTGCTGGAGGAAATCATGGAAATATTACCGTACAACGATTATTGGTATGGTTTTACTATATTCGAACCTCTATACGACTTAGCCTCCTTCATTCTCGAGAATGTCACTGCACACAGACTGGATGCAACTGAAAGTACAACGGTATTTGTATATTAATTATTCTCTCGTTTATAGTACACTCCTCATTCTTTATTATATAATCAAATCATCATCATGTATATAATATAGTGAGTGTGTATATCTCTTGTCTCACCTCAATTACATTTTTCCAGCAGGTCTTTCCAAATGTATCAGAGGAAAGAGTAGCGGATAGTACTGAAAGAAGACTACCTGATGATATCCACGCCAATTATGCCTTTAAATTAATAGACATTGTTTTGAAGGAGGTAAAACATTTACTGATGCACGCATATATACACACATACATATATGTATGTATATTGATTATGAGAGCATATATAATGGCTGAACCAACAGATGAAGCAAATGCCAGCAGATCAATTGCATAATATGCTAATGTCATCTTTGTATACAATATATAGATTGAACGTGCACGCTCTGCCGGTATAGATGAACACATGTTTGCGCTCTCCTTACCAGGCATACTAGAAAGATATGGTTATGGTATGAGTTTTACACTACTTGCACCTCTGGCAGCATTTGCTGTGACACACGGTGTCTGGCTTCTTGCTCTGAAATTTATATGTGCAGAAACCGGTAAAGAAGACTTAATGATACTTCTGAAAAGAGTTAGTGAAGGAATTTTCAGCACTTTTGGGGCAGAAAACCTTGGAGATCAAGAAACTAATTATGGTTTATATTTATATGTTTCATTACTTTCTTCTATAATTGTCATAAAGCCAGAAGACAATTGGAAATCTTTGAGCTCTCTCTACAATCTCATCCTAGTCATGTCGAAAGCGGTCCCAGTGACTCTTTTTTTTCTCAAAAATATATCTATTCTTACGTCAAGTAGTCTCTGGATAGAATTCATGAGTCTTTATCTGCTTTCTTTCTACTGGATCGCGAGGGGCGTCTTTGCTTCTTCACATCTGTGCAACACGCTTCCAAAAAATAGGTACCTCTTTCTCTCCTTCAAAAACAATTGGCCTAGTCTTTTTCTTGGATCTATATGTTTGATTTAACTATATGTTCTTATTTTAATTATCTTCTTTAAACTGTCAGATATGTAATTCAAATTTTGCAAAATCTAATGGATATATGTGACAAACTTAATTCCATTCATGAAAAATTTCAGTGGCTGGTAAGCAAAGGGGTGCAATACATGGGTAAGACATAATTGATTTTTTTATTATTCAGCGATATGACAAGTTCCGTTCATATGACTTGAAAAACTCGCAACTCACTCATCACATATCATAAAATGTTAATGTAGATGATGAGAGATTTGGAGATCCATATCAGATACCGGATCAGAAGGGGAACGACAACTATTACTCTCTTATGGCCTTATTTGGTCCGCCACTCGAATCAAAAAAGCTCAAGCTCTCCAAAGATATAGTAAGCCGCAAATCTTGAGTTTATTTTTTCATGCCAACTATGGGTGTAAGAGTTTTGGGTCAATCCAAAACCCAAATTAACAATTTTGAATTTGGGTTGGGTTGGGTTGAATTATTTTGAATTAATGTTGGATTTGAGTTGAGTTATTTTATTACAAATGAATTTGGGTTAGGAGAAACTCAATCCAAATTCAACTTTTAATCCATATTTACACCCCTAACGCCAACAGTATTGCAGACACATACATGCTGTCTTTTTTTTAATTATATCATGTGTGACTTGCTAAGAAATGGGTGCAGGATTTAAGGTTGAGAAACGAGACCCTCCTATTGATCATATCTAGAGTTGACATTCCATTGGACGAAATACTTTTTCTGAAAGACACTTATGTTGAGCTGAAGACATCGGTAAAGCAAAATTGCGAGTTTATATGGGTGCCAATTCATGATGGTGCTTGGACCACATCCTTGGAAGAGAGATACACAAAAGTGTCACAAATGATGCCATGGTACACGGTAGAACATCCAACTTTCATAACCGAAGAAACTAAACAGTTTGTTAGAGATGTTTGGAAGTTTTACAGGAAGCCGATTATAGTCGTGCTGGATGGGTATGGTAGGGTTAAGTACCCTAATGCAATCCACTTGATGCACACGTGGGGAGCCAAAGCTTTTCCCTTCACGAGGGTGAGAGAGAGGGCTCTGTGGATGACCGAGGTGACGAGGCTTGACTCACTTGTTTTAAGTTTCGATCACGATTTGTCAAGCATGGTGAGTATTTGTCTTGGATTGTTGGCTTCTCTTCAATACTTATAATAAGCATATACATTTTGAACATTAATATTGCTTCACACTGTTTCATGGAACAAACAGCTTGAAGACCAAAAATGGGTCATCCTTTATGGGGGAGGCGACGCCAAGTGGATTCAAGAGTTCATTGCTCTCGTGAATGAAGTAACGAAAGTCAAATCTGATATTTACATAGAGTTGATTTATGTTGGGAATAATACAGAAAGTGAGCAAATTCAAAGAATCAAGGATGTGATATCAGCCGTCTCGCCTCGGTCTCATTCTCTTAGCTTGAGAAAAATACGATATTTCTGGACTCGACTTGAGAGCCTTCTCATTTCATTGTCCCAAACATTCAGTGCAAGCGATCATACTTTGGATTCCTTTATCCAAGAAGTCAAGAAGTTGCTTAGCTACGCATCAGCTGATAGTTGGGCTTGCTTGATCACACCGTCTTCAAACCTAATGATCCACAGCCATGGGGACGCAATGTTGCAAGCGTTCACTGAGTATGAAGTGTGGAAACATCATGTTCATACTCAGGATTTCACCAAGTTTTTCAAGACATACATTGAACAGCTCGAAAGGCGAGGAGGGTCCGGCCATCCTTGCAGTCGTATCATTCTTAATATTGACAATAAAGACGCCGTGGTGAGACTAACATGTCCACAATGCACCAATGTCATGGAGAAAAAAGTTCAATACATATGTTGTCATGCAGACAACGAACTTGACTAGATTAAATGTTTAGTAAGTAATGTTTTGTTCAACTCGAGGAGAAGCTTGTTGAGGTTTCTCTTATGCTTGGCTGTCTCCCTGTGAAAATCTGACCAAGTTAGTTATTGTTTGTTGTACATTTTGGTTCTTGAATAAATAAAGTTGACAGTGTGACATTGAAAAGGTGAATCAATTCATCATCAAGTTTGCGTGTCAAGTTTAAGCTCACTATTCGATCATGGAGAATTGAATTGGATATGAGCCAAATCACTAAGATTGACCTTCATTCGGTCTCGGGTTCGAATCATTACTAACACCAATTTGACGTTTATCATGTGAAATACCTGAGAGGCTCGACAGTCGGACGTGTGTATAGCCTCTCCCTGGAGTTTAAGCCGACCCCGAAAAGTACTATTCTCCAGGTTCCAAAAAAAAAAAGTTTAAGCCCAAGTCTTTATGAAGATAAAATGGTGTCCCGTCATGGTCACCATCATTAATAATCAAGTTAAGAAGTTCTAGTGGTTAAAATTTTAAATGAATTGAAGAAATTTTGACGGATAAATTAAGAGTATAATTTTGTCATATTTGCGTATTGTAAGTAGCCTTCCCAAATCACGCGTATTGTAAGTACAACTAGTATATAAGTAAATCATATTTATTTTTATTTTAAAATATTTATTTATCAAATAACGTGTTTTGTTCAATCTGCTACCTTATATGTTACAGTTTTTTTACTTACTAAAATATCGACTCAGACACAGTTATCATTCATATTTGTCAAATCGGTAGAATGTGTATCTTACAAAACTCAATGCGTAAATCCTTCACAATGCATTATATAGTATTTTATGAATCACTATCTAACTTCTTGTCATTTTTCATTTTCAATTTTTAGTGTGAATTAAAAAAAATACTAGAATTGTTTTGATTCACTTATTATGTCAATTTGTAACATTAGTTTTGGTAGAGCTAGTATCTAACTTCGGCACATTATATATAATGTACTAAAAAAGCATGTTTTATGATCAAAATTTGCTAGCAGGAAATTTCTAGGTGAGTTTCCGACTACATCACGGTCAAAATAGATATTATGTGATTAAAATCTCTTATAAATAAACGGTGTTAGGAAAGTTGCCTCAAAATAACTGAAAATAACTGCAAAATGTTTTTGTTCTACTAACTTTGATTTTATCCTATACTTAGCATTTAAACTATGAAAGTTTACTTTATAGTTGAGTTTCGAGGTTTTGAAACCAAATTTATTTCAAAAATCTCAAAAAATCAAGTTCTAATGGTGTTTGAGTTGATTTTAATCCAAACTTAGGATATAAAATACACAAACATAATTCTCTAGTCATTATTAAAAATTTGAAACTAAACTAGTTTCAAAACATCAACAATCAAATTCTAACGGAATTTTAGATTATTTTGGATCAAAATTAGAATATAAAATACACAATAATGATTACTGGGCAAATTTTGTGGTTTTGAGACCAAACTTGTTTCAAAACCTCAAAAACCAAATTCTAAGGGTCTTTGAGATGATTTTAGCCCAAACTTAGGTATAAAATACATAAACATGATTCTTTGGCTGATTTTGAGATTTTGAAACAAAACTTGTTTCAAAACCTCAAAATAAAATTTTTAATGAGGTTTGAATTGATTTTAGCCCAATTTAAGATTTAAATTACACAAACATAATTCTTGAGCTATTTTTGTAAATTTTGTTTTGGCGGTAATTAACTGATAATTGGTCAAAATTCCCCTA
This sequence comes from Kalanchoe fedtschenkoi, assembly GCA_002312845.1. Taxonomy (NCBI): domain Eukaryota; kingdom Viridiplantae; phylum Streptophyta; class Magnoliopsida; order Saxifragales; family Crassulaceae; genus Kalanchoe; species Kalanchoe fedtschenkoi. The sequence continues at coordinate 4,803 of NQLW01000026.1, read as the reverse complement.
ATTAGCTAATCATTTGTCCGTTAAAATATGACCGATAAGAGATTTATAAAGTGTGACAATCGTGTACGGGATTGTCCGAAGAACGAGAATATAGACTTTATGATTTTGAGTCGATCGATTATTGGGCATAACTTACTTATTAATGGCCTTTTTAGGAGGGAGGAGTTGACTCTCACTTTCAAAAAGTCCGATTGAATTTGTAGACTCAATTTTATTATTTGAAATTTTGAGATTTAGATTTGAGTGTGATTTTAAATCTGTAGATGCCAGATTTGTCATAAGCCAGGACATGATGCCAGATTTGTATGAAACAGATTGATTATTGTGCATGGACGGAAATAACAACTCAAATAACTCAGACATTCGTGCGAGATGCCAGATTTATAGCAAGGACATTTTGATCAAGCTTTTAAATCTGGAGATGAACATGTGGTCAACTATGTATCAACTTCGAGTTACAATATTGATCCATCATGGTATGCTGACACTGGAGCAACAGATCATCTTACCAATGATTTGGAGAAACTTTCAATCAAGGATAATTACCAAGGTAAAGATCAGGTTACTATCGCTAGCGGATCAGGTATGCACATTCATCATATTGGCCAATCCAAATTTCATACTTCATCAAGATTACTCTACCTAAATGATTTTTTGCATGTTCCAACCGTCAACAAAAATCTCTTGTCCGTTCACAAGTTTGTATGTGACAATGATGTATTCTTTGAATGTCACCCTGCCTTTTTCCTTGTCAAGGATTGAGACACGAGACAAGTCATCATTAAGGGACTGTGTAAAGGGGGACTCTACGCACTGGATGCTGCTGCTTTCAAAGGCGCTTTGCAAAGCACTAGAATTTCATATGATCGTTGACATTATCGTCTTGGCTATGCGTCCTCCCGAATAATTATTGGACCCGGGCGGGTCGGCTCGGGTTTCTTGGATGGCCCAATTTTAAATCCGCAAAGATTCTATCATTGGACGCTTTTGCCCATGGTTACTGTCGCGGTCACGAAATATCACCCGCGATGCTATTATTTTTTGTTGAAGGAAAAATTAAAGGCTGCAGGAAGGTTCAACATATTTGACTTGTCCAAAAAATGTGATGTAAAATTTTTTCTATTGTTTAAAATTAACTGATTTTAATTCATTAAATACAATTAATATTATTAAATTTGTTGAATAATAAGATTAATTTATTTAGAAAAGACATAATTTTATTTATGTCGAAATATGATTTAATTTAACGATAAAAATAACATACTTTTTACACATATATCCAATTCTTATAATGATATTAGTTTGAAAATAAAATTATAAATTTTAATTTAAAAAATCAATCCAAACTTTTTCGTTACACTCCTATCAACAATGTCACTAGTTCATACCAAAATTGGAAAATGATGGTAGTACATGTACAGGACCATTTTTAAATCCGTTCCATTTTGATTATTATCCCCAACTTGCGTTAAAAAAAGGAAATTGCTTATTACATTACTATATTAAATATTTAACATGTATCATTATATGATTGATGGGGGCGGATCAGGTGAAAACCACTTTGGATTTGTAAACTATGAACCATCTTAGATCGTTGATCCATATTTCATCCAACGGTTATGATTTTTTATAGATTTTTTATCTATTTTCTAAAAGAAAATTAAATCCCTATTTTATGGGTGGTTGGATTACCTTCCATAATTGACTCCTTAAAATAAGGAATTAAGCGTCTGATTTTTTCTTTTTCCCCTGTTAGATTTGTTGCAAAATTTTTCTCTTTCTTCTATTTTTAAGACTTAATTTCGTTATCATATATTTTTCCTTTTTATTTTAACGTACATCGTCAATATTTTACATGTTGGTGCACCAATTCAATCTTGGTGCACTGGTGCACAATTTAACATCAGTCCATGGTTTGGTGCACAATTTCTGAGTTTATGGTGCACATCTAGATCTATTAATTTTCCTAGTAGTGGACAGTGTGTGCATCATTAATGCAATATATAAATTATCTGTAAATTTGTGTACCAAATATTTGAATTGTGCACCAAAAATCAAACCATGGACTGATGTTAAATTATGCACCAGTGCACCAAGATTGAATTGGTGCACCAACATGTAAAATATTGACGATGTACGTTAAAATAAAAAGGAAAAATATATGATAACGAAATTAAGTCTTAAAAATAGAAGAAAGAGAAAAATCTTGCAACAAATCTAACAGGGGAAAGAGAAAAAATCAGACGCTTAATTCCTTATTTTAAGGAGTCAATTTTGGAAGGTAATCCAACCACCCATAAAATAGGGATTTATATTATCTTTTAAAAAATAGATAACAAATATAGAAAAAATCATAATCGTTGGATGAAATATGGATCAACGACCTAGGATGGTTCACAGTTTACAAATCCAAAATGGTTTTCATTTGATCCACATTCTATGATGAATAGTCTATATTTAAGATGACATAATTTTCAGATTGATACTACTGCAGATCCTACTCCATTTTTTAAATCAAAATTGCATTATGTGAAATATGGATATTTTATATTTTCTTTCTTAAACAATATGAGAGATTTATTCAAACAAGTTTACGAAGACTTAAACCACTAGTTTACCTATATGAAATAGAAACTAAATGACTCTCAAGCATCATTTCACTTCACACTTTTTAGAAGATAATCTGATGAATCACATAATTCTTTTAAATTAAAATATAATAACATTACTGCGAGTTTCAAACAAAAATACTGAAAAACAATTTCATATATATATATATACACATAATTAGGATTATTTAGTATCAATAACAAAAATAAGACCATGTGTCACGCTCTTCGAAGATATAGTATGCCAAAAATCTTGAGTTTATTTTGTCACGCCAACAGTATTGCTGTCTTTTTTGTAATTATATCATGTGTCACTTGCTAAGAAATGAGTGCAAGATTTAAGAACACATACATTGAGATATGAGACCGTCCTATTGATCATATCTAGACTTGACATTCCATCAGACGAAATACTTTTTCTGAAAGACACTTATGCTGAGCTGAAGACATCGGTGAAGCAAGAATGCGAATTTATATGGGTGCCGATTCATGATGGTCCATGGACCACATCCTTGGAAGAGAGATACACAAAAGTGTCACAAATGATGCCATGGTACAAGGTAGAACATCCAACTTTCATAACAGAAGAAACTAAAAAGTTTGTTAGAGATGTTTGAAAGTTTTACAGGAAGCCGATTATAGTCGTGCTGGATGGGTCTGGTAGGGTTATGTACCCTAATGCAATCCACTTGATGTACACGTGGGGAGCCAAAGCTTTTCCCTTCACGAGGGTGAGAGAGCGGGCTCTGTGGATGACCGAGGCGACGAGGCTTGGCTCACTTGTTTTATGTTTCGATCCCGATTTATCAAGCATATGGTGAGTACTATTTGTCTTGGATTATTGTTGGCTTCTCTTCAATATCTATAAGCATCTACATTTTCAACATTAATATTGCTTCACACTGTTTCATGGAACAAACAGCTTGAAGCCCAAAAATGGGTCATCCTTTATGGGAGAGGTGACGCCCGAGTGGATTCAAGAGTTCATTGCTCGCGTGCATGAAGTAACGATAGTCAAATCTGATATTTCCATAGAGTTGATTTATGTTGGTGATAATACAGAAAGTGAGCAAATTCGAAGAATCAAGGATGTGATATCAGCCGTCTCGCCTCGGTCTCATTCTCTCAGCTTGAGAAAAATAAAGTATTTATGGACTCGACTCGAGAGCCTTGTCATTTCATTGTCCCAAATATTCAGTGCAAGCGATCATACTATGGATCCCTTCATCCAAGAAGTCAAGAAGTTGCTTAGCTACGCATCAGCCGATAGTTTGGCATGCTTGATCACACCTTCTTCAGACCGGATGATCCACAGCCTTGGGGATGCAATGTTGCAAGCATTCACTGAGTATGAAGCGTGGAAACATCATCTTCATACTCAGGATTTTACCAAGTTTTTCAAGACATACATTCAACAGCTCCAAAGACGAGGAGGGTCCGGCCATCCTTGCAGTCGTATCATTCTTAATATTGACAACAAAGACGCCGTGGTGAGACTAACGTGTCCACAATGCACCCAAGTCATGGAGAAAAAGTTCAATACATATGTTGCCATGCAGACAGCGAACTTGAATAGTTTAAAATTTAGTATGTAATTTTTTGTCCAAATTGACGAGAAGCTTGTTGAGGTTTCTCTAATGCTTGGCTGCCTCCCTAGAAAAATCTGACCAAGTTAGTGTTTGCTGTACATTTTGATTATTGAATAAATAAAGTTTAGAGTGTGACATTGAAAAGGTGAATCAATTCATCATTAAGTTTGCGTGTCAAGTTTAAGCTCACTATCCGATCATGGGTTGTTGAGTTGGATATGTGTTAGATCACTAAGATTGACCTTCATTCGGTCTCGGGTTCGAATCATGGCTAACACTAATTTGACGTTTATCATGTGAAATATTTGGGAGGCTTGACAGTCGGACGTGTGTACAACCTCTCCATAGAGTTTAAGCCGGCCCCGAAGGAGTACTGTTCTCCGGGTTCCAAAAAAAAAAGAGTTTAAGCCCACGCCTTTACGAAGATAAAATGGCGTCCCGTCACGGTCACCATTATTAATAATCAATTTAAGAAGTTCTAGTGGTTAAAATTGTAAACGAATTGAAGAAAGTTTGACGGATAAATTAAGAGTATGATTTTGTCATATTCGCATTGTACTCACTCTGATTTAAGTTAGCCTTCCCATATCGCTCCATTGCGCATA
>NQLW01000255.1:96213-107792 GCA_002312845.1 Kalanchoe fedtschenkoi | reverse complement strand
TTTATAGAGTGAGAAGGCGCTTGCTACTTAGAAGCGCAGTCTAAAATAATTTTTTTAATATTAGATTTGATTGCACTGTTTTCCCCCCTGCAAACAGAAGCCGCATTTTAGTTCTGAAACCAGTTTTATAATTTAGCCTTAGCAGGTTTCAACCTGGCACAAAAAAGATCAACTGGACAAAAATATTATACATCATTATTTACAAATAGGAGCCAGTGTGATTACACTATATTCATGTCTTATAATTCAACAACATATATGAGTTAAAATATCACAAATTGAATACCATAGACCTTTAATACTAATGTAGCACTTCATTTATCGGTGCCGTGTTTGCTACAAACGGTGCTACTTCATCATGAACGTCTAATAGAGCGTTTTTCCTATAGCGTCTCAAAACTGTAGGGGAAGACCTAAACGGAACATGCAATACATAATTGAATGATCTGACACATATTACACATATAACAAATATTAAAAATTCATTTATAACACATAATAAATATAAATACTCACACATGTAAAACTCTTAAGTAACATCTGAAACATATAGCATCCAAAACACTTAAGAATTCACACAATGCATGCAAGCGTCGTCAATTAATTGAACTGAACATCAAACACATACAAATAATCAAGTTACGTGATCGAGATTTTACACTTTTAAGATTCTCAATCTTATGTCCCGGCCGGTAGCCACGCCATGTGGGTGAGAATGTCCCGCATGAATAGCATCATGAAGTAGCCACGCCATAATTTCAGGTGAGATTATCTCCAGACCTACAAGCAAGCAACACATAGATTAACTAAATTTAAATCTGTTTCTCAATGAATACATGTTATCAATGCATATAGACTAATTTCACAACGACCTGAAGAGTGATCTACTCAGTGTTTCTCATTGGATTAACATCCACATGGTTGTCCCTCTATCTATACATTTGCATCGCAATAAAATGTTTTATCATCAAATTTTTAGTTAACGATAAATGATATAGAAATTCAAATGAAGAAAACTCCTTCTTGCATTTACCCATCACGAACACTTCACCCAAGTCTTCGTTCAGCTCGTAGTAATATGAAAATAGGTGATATACCAAATTTCTCTTCAAAAATATCCGTTCAAGCGGCTAATGGTATCCAACATAAGCATTACATACATAATGTGTTAGTAGGACGTGTAGTAAAATATCTAAAAACAAGTGGATATGTGTGAAAGTACTTACTGTGCGGTGCAGTGTTATAAGGAATCAAGTAGCACAAGTCACGTTCACCAGGCCACCCTGCTATAGCATCAAAAAATTATGTTGGCCTCGTACGTTTGTCGCTGCTCCATAGGGAAGTCATTAATATCAATCACATATATGGAGTTGTTGTATCTCACACGAAATAAGAAATGAGGAGCGGGCAACAAGTGTTGATCCAGGCATCTTTGAACACACAGAACCAACAAGCATATATTGAAACTGAAATTAAAATAAAAGCTTCTTAATTAGAATATATATATACTTGTATGTCATGTACACTATTATTGTTTGAACCACATGCGGATAACTCTAATAGCTCATTTATGTCATTCACGACACATCATCATGGTGTCCTCACCAAGTATCTGAGCACCTATGTAAATAAATATTGTGTCCAAGACACTAGTGTATCTCGCAAATTAGCGTAGTTGCTCCAGATTCTTTGTAAGGAATCTGATGCCCCCATATGACTGTGTGAGGACTTCTATATCATTAAGTAAGTAATCGTCGATACGTAAATATTTCAACTAATATAACAAACATTTATGTCTAAGGAGACAGACTCTTTCGGCCACGACAAAAACGCACATGATGAGTGTGCATCACTAATCATGACTAGCTGCTTTTCAAAGTCCAGAACTAGAAGAACAACCTCGGGATTGATCACCATATCTACAATAATACGTCCATGTTCAGCACATATTTGGGGTAAACCTTGCCGATTCCAGCCATATTTTTTTATTGTTTGACTTCGACACCTCACATGAACATTAGCAGACACTTCCTCTTGACCTATGTTCAAATAATCATTTCAATGTATAAAATGTATTTTTCATAAGTTAGCATTGGACTAAACAACAAATGATGAGGTTCATACCACATAGGGACCTTGTCGAAAGGATCGTCGGAAGATCCACTCCTCTTCGTGCTTGGTTTTGATGCTTCCTAGGGACTCTTTCACAATAATTTAGCAAAGGATGTGCCTCCACTAGAAAATCTTTCTTCCCGGTGGGCTGGAAGAGTCTTTGCGTCTGCCGGCTCTTCAACAATTGTTTTGTCATATATAGTTCGTTTGAAGTTTAATTTAACATGTAAGAACGACACAAAATATAGGTTATGTGGGCCATGAGATGGTGCAGGGATGATTCACAATTCTCTTGATGATCTCAACGATATGAGGAGTGGTGTATGATTTGGTGGAAGTTCGCCATATCGCATATGACCACAGTTCGGTCGATGCTAAGAGACTCTACCTCATCCCTTGGAGTTCCTTCCTCCACGAGCAGCTCCTTGAAAAGCTTCTTAGCCTTTGAATATATCTGGCTCGTCCTCCGGTGTGAGGATATACATTCTTCTTGATTCTCTCGCTTTGTTTATTCCCCCATAAGCCAACCGTTCGATTTCTAACCGGCGCTTCTTATACTCCATCCAATCATGCACACACAAATAAACACATTATTCGCTACAAATGTAAGTCACTAAGTCATATTATACATCTGTTGCGTTTGTGAAACTAATTTGCACTTGAGGAGAGATGTAACTATTCAAGTTGCACGGGTCATCTCTATCTTTAGCGTCAACATGTACTTTTTGTACAATCTACTGTGAAAGTCCCTCATTGCCTTTCCAACAATGCAGATCTTATGCTCTTTGTACTAATATATGCCGTCTAAAATCTAAACAAGTAACACTGCTTTTAATAATTATACGTCATATGGTAGTTGAGACTTCAGACGACGCTTTTTAGATGTAAGCAACATCCTCTAAAATATAGCAAAATGTCGTTATTTTGTGTTGTAGAGCTTTAGTCAGCGTTTCATACTTAAAATACTGCCGTCTAGGGCGTAAGCGTCATCTAATTTAAATGCCGCAGTATGTGTCACGTGCACTATATCCTCAAACTCTTGATGCATGTGTGATTCACCTTTTTTTCAGGATTGCACAAGGGCTGCCACCTCTTCAAGTGGCTGTGCCCAGGGGTCGGCGACGACACAGGTCTGCAAGAAGGCTTTAAAATTCATGGTGAGTGATAGGGAAATAAACATCTCAGAGAGATGTATTGTAACATGATGTGAAATAATGACTAATGGTTCATTACAGATTTCTGTTTCTACAAGAACTACAACGGAAATGGAATTGAATACATTTCTCAATTGGTTAGATAACACAAAACAAGCCTCAAACACTCATCACCTATGCTGTAACAAAAACATCACCATTTTTTTCCTTCTTTGTTTTCAAATACCAAACTTGACGTTGTACCAAATGGTTGAGTTTCATTGTTTCATGATGCATATTAGTTGTTAGTTGTTATGGCAGGAAGGCACTACACATTCTTATTTCTGGCACGCTATTCTTATTTATGTTCCTACATCTGAAGGTTATTGAGGGCAATGATAAAACACTACATAAATAGAAAGAGGAGTTAAAATTTTAATGGTGAAGTGAAATTTTATAAATGCATGTAGAAATAATTATGCGGCGAGTAAAGAAGAAGCAGCTCAGAGGGTGGACTGGGTATGCCCAAAGTGTCATGGCTTGTGTGATTGCAGCCTGTGCAGTTGACTAATGTATATAGCTTACTAGACTATGGGAAGAACTCTAGAGCTAATTTATAGTTGTTCTTATGAAGTTCTCACTGTAAGTAGTCTTGTTGAATTGTCCAACTCCATAAAAATACCCCTCTACATCTCCTTTTTTTCACATCTTAACTTCGGTATCTTTACCATATTGTTCAACTTCCACATGCTAAATTTTCTTTTTCCGCACCATTCATGTTGATCCCCAGGTTTAGAGCCTGCTGGTTGTCAGGTTTACTCTTCAGGTACAGTGTTCCATACTCAAACAGCTCATCCAATGATGTCCAAAAAAGGTTTCCAAATAGTATATTCATATTTCATAGGGAAAGAGCACATATTAGACAGATTTTTTTTTCTCACATGATTCTAATTTGTGAGTCTCTCAGTTGAAAAAAATCCATAGCCAAAAGAGATGATTTCATTAAAGGACTACATTAGGTGCTACTAAATGCAACATTTGAAGCTAATCTCATAATTAATATCGCAGGCTAAAGTAGACGACGACACAAATGTTCAAGCGAAGTGCGTGTTATGAGCTGCAAAGAGGAGGGCAGCAATATTTATCTATAATATGTTGTACCCCGCCCTGATCTTAATTCTTCATGTTCGCTTACATAATGAAAGAATTATCCTAAATAGTAGTCTGATGAGAAACTCCTTTACTATGAACTATGAAGTCTATAGTGGTTGAAGAGTTTATTATGAATTCTATCGTGGTTGGACGATTTTGTCTCACACAGCATGAACTTGTTGATGTGGTCGTTCTACTAGTATGTTTCAAGTTTTCCCTACTGGTTGAGGTTCTTGATTATTGTGTATAAATTACTCAAGATGACTTTGAAGTTGAGTTGGTGATCGAATAGAAGTTTCCAATTAGAGATATCATTGCTTGGGACTGTGGGTCTTGCTGCCGCTATAATAATGAATAAACATTGTGATTTACACATCTTGAAGTATACATGAAGTATGGAACAGGAAATTCAAATTGTGTGAATAAGAATTTTTTCTACAAATGGTTAAGAACTGCCCTCATCGTATTCAGATACCTGGCATGGCTTGAACTCTGATCTAGCTTGATGCCACTCGTAGACATGGTAATGCAAAAAATGTGACTTGTTGGCAATAGCATTAATTTCGATATTGACTATGTCTGCTTCTGCGTGTCACTCACAATAGTGCCCATTAACATCACGGACCTGACTGGACAAATCTGCACACAAAATTATTTTCCACACACATCCATGAAATCTAAATATTCTTTTAAAGAAATTAGTCACCTACTAGAATGTATGCAATGTGTACTGTTTTTTTCTTTAAATTGTGTAATGATGACCAAGCTGTTCGTATAGAAAATTGAGTAAGGGATCATCAAAATACCTGTTCCCTTTTTTATCAGTACTCTTTCAGCCCTTATAAGGATGATTCAGATAAAAATCATACTGGATCAATGCTGTAGCACATTCAAACCACTAGACCAATTCAACCATAATAAGAAAAACTCTAAGGGTTGAACAGATTTGATGGTCAACAAAGAAGAAAATAATGACAGAAATGGGAAATTATCCGCTACAAATTAAAAGCTTACAAATTTCAATACCGATACCTCTCCGCACTTACCATCTTCAGAATGGCCCTGACAGATCTCATCAGGCACATTTAAGAAAAAACTCTCAGCCTAATTAAAAGCAAATGAACTCGATCAAGTATTTATTTGGAAGCAGTCTTACTGAGTGTAGAGAGAGAATCAGAGTCGAACCCTAAGGCTAGCGGACCTCAAAAAAGATATTCATTCTGTCTCTCCCTATGGCTAGTCGTGGGAACGTTGTACGAGTTGGCGAGAGCAGTGAAGAAATTGAGATGAGGGAAGGTGAATCAGACCCGGAATCGGAGCCAGAGGTTGAAGCTATTGAAAATTGGAGGCCAAAGCCCAAATTTTGCCATAGAGTTAAGCCTTCCAATCCCTTTTTTCATGTTACGAAAATTTGCAGAAATGTGTATTTGTTGCACATCCTTTGGTCTAGCAGGGTAGGTAGCATAAATCTCGATTTAAGAGATGTTTATAGAATTCGAGTGCAAAATCAAGTTGGCTTAGGGTTTTAAAATTTAAATTTGTAACTGAGTACATATACTCGCGATCCATTGAATTGTCAAGTTTATGATCGATTATCAATGTTATAACTAAGTTGAATTTTTATTTGGCCAGTGTCGGAGGCTGAAGGACTTTTCGGCCATCTGCAAGAAAGTGAAAGAGAAGCCTTGCACCTTGAATTACTGCACCAAGTGCCTCTTTGACAGGTTTAATTACTCTCTATCTCTACGCAATCTAGATTATTGTCTCTCTGGTTTATTTTTGTTTATGGGCTACCCTGATTAATTGAACACTACAACAGGTATGGCGAGAGCGCTGTGGAGGCCGCTGAAAATGAAAATTGGCACTGTCCAAAGTGTCGTGGTATATGTGACTGCACCTATTGCCTGTAAGGATTAGTTTGATTTAGTTATTCAAAGCAAAATGTATTTACCTATTTGCGAAAGGATTGAAAACCCCTTTCATCATCTCTTCGACTGTTTAAGATACATGTAGGAATACTTGGTTAATGTAGATTGTTCATTATTTAACTAAACTAATCCGTGGTTTATAAATTTCTCATAGGAGGAAAAAAGGGCTGCAGCCTCCTGTTAAAGGACGTTTTTGGCCGAAAGAGCCTCAGGTTGTTATTTATTTGAAACATCAATTTAAGCATTTGAGAATTGAAAAGAGGAGAAGATATAAGACACCACTGAAGTGTGAGCTCCAGACCAGCAGTGCTAAAGCGAACAAAAGGAGCATGGCCAAGCAGGTGACCAAAGTACTGTAGTTGATACTACATTACATTTTGTGAACCAACTTTTAACTGAAAGACTTGATTGTCATGGCTTTTGCGCAATTGCTTATTTGTTTTCTGATATGCAAACAATACATGTAAGCTTTTTGTATGTTAGTAATTCCCAAAAAGTATGACGCCTGCTACGGTCTTGCACATCGTTCTTGCGACAGTCTCGAATGTATTTCACGAAATTATATAAAAAAATAGCAATATGTCAGAGTGATGTAGCACTTTGAGAATAATTACCCACGGTCATTGATAAATTGATTTGTATTTTCTGCTACTGAAACTACCAAAAAATGACAAAATTGATTAAGCGCCACAATGTGTTCCAAAGCGCGAACTCGTAAATGAGAATGTGACTGCTACATACATGTCAATGAAAAATAAAACTAATGAATAATTTGTGATATTTTAGAATAATCCTAACCATAGTCATTTGATTCTAACATTGGCTGGTTGTTTCATTTTAAAAAATTAAAAATCAAACAGATCCATTTACCCATATTATAGCCTATGTTCATACGCTTGTAGGTAATCATTTTTAAATATTTAGTAAATCAGAGGTATTGAAACTTTTTGTAATTTTTTATAAAGTATATTTAGTATTTTGCATCACAGAAGGATTTTTTGCATAATCATTCAGCAAATTTAGTTATTCTGCGCGATAAAAAAACTTGTCGAAGAGTACGTGTGAACCCAAACAAGGTCCATAAGAAAGTGGGCTTCTATTGCTAGCAAGATGGATGCAAAGTCCATCCCGCGTACCTCCAATGGCCCCGCCAATGCTCTTGCTCGTCATTTCAATGTCATTCCTCCGTCAAGTAGTCGCTATCTCAGTAGCCAGCAAATCCCCCCAGCGGTCCATCTGCTCATCCAGCAAGAGGCCACCCTCCACCGCACTATCTCTGCGCTATCTTAAGTGCTAGGTCGCGCGCCTTGGGCGGCTATATCCCAGGCGGAGCTCTCTCTGTAGGCGTTTTGGCGCTGCTCCTTTTTCTTTCAATAATATTGCTTGTTTATTAAAAAAACCCAAACAAGGTCAACCAACCTACCTTCAGGCATAAATGAGGGGTTTAACTCATCTAATTGTGAAGTTATGTAACCCTCAATAATTAACCAAAATCCAGTCTACAAGTAAAATACTGAAAAGTAAGAACTCAAATTTATTCTGAATGAATCTAATTTAAAGAACCAATAATTACATACAATACACCAAATTTGAGGATGGGGTTGTTGCTAGTGGTGTTAGTGTTGGTATATCAGAGGTAGCCACTTGTAGCACTCCACGATTTCTTGTGAATTGGCGGGCGTTCTCGGCCACCTCTCTAATGATGGTTCATACCTCATTAGGATTTTTTTGTCATGGTCCCACCAGCTGATCCCTAATTAAGAATGATTGGTTCTTGAGGTAACCAAAACTCAAGTCAATACGAGTCAATTAACTGATTTAATGGGTAGACACTAAAACTAATATCTTTCGAAGAAATATGGGATCTAAGAGTGCAACCTCATATCAACAACAATAGATCCCAATGTGCGTCTATGCTCAGCCAAGAGTAAAGATCTAGAATATAAGATAATGTACAGACAAATAATGGAAAACTTGTTATATCGTAGTCTTACAAGACCTAATTATTGCATACGCAATAATTACAGGATTTGCACCAGCTTGTGGACATTGTTGTGAAATTATATTGTGATATTCGGTTAGCAATACAGCTAGTTGACAATCCAGTGTTTCATGCAAGAACAAAACACGTAGAATTTCATTTTCACTATGTACTGGAAAAGGTTTTGGTTTGTGATATAATGATGGAGTATATAACTATTGCAGATCAGGTAACAAATATTTTCACTAAATGTCTTAGCAATGTAAAATTTTGAAACGTTTCGTAAAAAGTTTGGTATGATTTCAGATGCAGAATTGAGAGAGAGTTGTTTCTGAAAGAGAGTGTTAAAATAATAAACTAATGAGAGAGCATTGTCAACTTTAGTTCCTCTGGTCTCTCTTTGTCAAGTCCTTCCCTTCCATATGTGTTTATATTATATTTATTTCATAGAAGCTGAGACTTGTTGAGGAAGAGTATAAATACTCTTCTCATCATTTGTAATTATATCATCCAACAAAACAAATAAACACATAGAGACAATGATCATAGTCATTGTTTCTTACCTTTTCTCCTTTTATCAATTTATTTTCAACAAGGGGTTGTTGTTTCGGGATTTGTTCCTATTTATAATATTAAAATAATTTTTAAGTATGCATCAATATGGTATGATTTGATTTATATTTAAAAAATAAAAAATCAAACCTAATTTATTTGTTTTCTTTTAATGAATAATTGTAACCACTTAAGTGATAAGAAAAATCAAATCAAATTGATCAGTTCGGTTTGATTCAATTCTACTTGTCAATTTTACTGTTTAACCAGCCAATGAGATGCTAACACCATTGGGGAGATATGACGGAATTTCTTTTTAATTTAGAGAAAGTTAAAAGAGACAAATTAGATAAAAAGAGATTAAAATTTTTAACTAAACAAAGAATGTTAGAACACTTTCTCTTGAAATTTCCACCTCTAATCAAAAAATAAAATAAATTTAATGAAAAATTCACTTTTCTTCCTATTTTACTTTCCTCATTTTTTTTAAACCAAACACAATTTAGTGAATGGTGTAGGCAATGATTTACATTTCCTACATTTTTTCTTGAGACTCTAAACTATAGAGTAAAGTCATTCATGATGTTTTCAATTGAGCATTATTAGTATTCTCGGGGATTGAACATAAAAATACCTGGTGTAAAATTTTGACAAGATTTAGTCGAATATTAAAAAATTTGATACAAGAATATTTTCAGAAACTATGGATTGGAAATTGCCTTAATATATGGATATATCAGCACATTAAGAAAATGAAATGGCAAGACACACACTAACACATCGCTGGTCAATCAGATATACAAAATAGCTGGCATCTATTCATTTGGGGTCAGAACAGATACAGTTCCTTACCACACAAACCAACACATTAATGACCAAGAGAAGATCATCTGAAACTCCCAGATAAAAAGATATATAACAGGATAAAAACCAGGCTATTACTGTTTTCTTGATCAGGACTCAGTTATATTGACTATTCTTCATCAGAAGCATCTTGCAGTTCTTCAGCAACTTCTGTTTTATCAGCCTCATTATCAGAGCCAGCTTCATCCTGCAAATTCATTCAGGTGGTAAATATGATGAACATGCAGAAGATTCAATGAGTAGAAGGTTTAAGACGATTGACATCTTACTTCTTGCTTGCTAGCCTTGTAGTTCTCCATGGCCTTTTCATATTCTGCTTTAAGTTCCTTAGCCTTATCCACATACTGGCTCTTCTCCTACAGAAGGCAGAACATAAAACAAATTAGAGCTCGTCAAGATTGTTATTGAGGAGAGCTGATAGACATCGTGTACGTTTAAATATAAACACTCACTTCATCAGTTTTTGACTTCCACTCTTCACCACCCTTCTTTGCAACCTGAACATCAAGATGTCAGGAGGAAAGCTCTTGTGTGCATTCATGACGGTGTATGTAAATAAACATCAATAATTTGTTGTACCTCAGATACACTCTTATTCTCTGGATTGGCTTCCTTGTAGGTTTTCCGAAATTCATCCCTAAGACGTTAATTGGTACAGTTAGTGAGAACCGACACTTCTCAGCAAATGCATAAAGATTTGCACATGATAATTACAAGAAGAGGAAGAAGGCTGTTGGTGGACGCTTGGGCATGTTAGGATCCTTGTCTTTCTTCACTTTCTTACTTGGTCTGGCATTTTCTGTTGTGGCTTTGGGTTTCTTCCTGAAGTCAGAAATTTCCCAGGAAGTTAAATCAATACAGAAGACATTGCTCACAAACATTTCAGGAAGTCCCTATACATTCACATAATACATGGAAAAGGGAAAAGCGTTACTTCTCTGTTGGCTTCTTCTTGGTTTCAGTAACCTCAACAACCTGTGTTTCTGAATCAAAAGCAAAAGCCGAAATTAGACCACAAAAGCTTCTACATTGTTAAATACCTGAATAGAAGCTAAGCATTTCAGCTCATTTGAACAAACCCAGTGTCATCTTGATTTTAGCTTCAAGGCTACAGCTGTGCATGTCTATCAACACTGCCGGTACACTTTTGTTACATTCCTCACTACAAAATTGGACAATAATCAACCATCAGATAATGCCATACAACTTCTACATAACATCAATGTTTCCGTAACCAACATGGGCACATGGCCTAATATTTTAATTTCTCCACCATATCAACACAAGGAAGCAAAATTTCATCCCAAACTTTAAAGTAATAAAACAATAAGATTCCTAAATTAGAAAAGTAAAGTATTTAATATCCAACACCTAGCTGAAACTTCAAATACACATATTAATTACTCTCTATGTACTCTTTTACATGTCACTTAATTGAATTTTTTTGTCTATTTTAACTTGTCACTTAACAATTTTCAATGCGTATTTAATATCAACAACTATCTTACAATATCAAACATTAATTACTTTATTATTATAATCAATAAAAAATAAATTCATCACCAGTAATTATCTACCAATTTTACTTTTATACAAACTTTTTCAAAAAAATATTAGACACGTATTTATTAAATTTGTCAAACCGCTAACATTAATTTCAATTTAATATACTCACATTAACATTAAACCACATGTAATAAAGGACGAAGGGAATAGTTCCTAAACTTAAACCATTGACAACATATCATTACACAGACATCTATACACAAGAATCAAACACCTTCCAATCAGCTTCCATGAAGGAACGCGTCAAAACCAGAATGAAGACAATCTGATTTTTCACATCCTCTCACACTC
>NQLW01000255.1:72704-94786 GCA_002312845.1 Kalanchoe fedtschenkoi | reverse complement strand
TGGTTCCTCGAACGTGTCCTCAGCTGCCTTCAATTGCCCCGTCAGATCCGAGACGGTGAGCGTTGACACATCGAGCAACGTCTGGATCGCGAGAACGATCTGCCTAAACTGCGACGGGACGCTGCGGATGATCTTTTGCACGACTCTGGCTTCCTCCACCACCTCGCCTAGCGTGGCAAGGGTTGTCACCATGCCTTGAAGGCGCAACACATAGTCTTCGATGGTCTCACCATCATTGAACGTCGCCAGGTCGAACTTCCGCCGGAGCTGCACCGCGGCTGACTTCTTCACACGTTCATCTCCGACCCGCATCTCCGAGATGGTCTTCCATGCCTCCTTCGCCGTCTCCTTGTCGGCGATGGCGGACACCATCTCTGGTGGCACCGCGCTGCAAAGGGCGTCAAGCGCCATCATCTCCTCTTGTTAATCGGTACCGCCGACCTCAACGACCTTCCAAAGTGCTCTCGCCTTCAACTTCACCTTCATCAACAACGCCCAATCGGAGTAATTGGTCTTGCTGAGGACGGGGTAGCTGCTCCCGCCGCCCACCTCACGAATCACTCGCTGGATCACGACGCCTTCGATGGAGGTGCTGCCGACAGACTTCTTCGTGTCACCCATCTAGCCCTAGTTCGAAACTAGCTCTGATGCCACTTGTTAGGAATTCACCGGAGAGACAACGTTAACAACGTCGCCGGCGGAATCCCAGCCAAAACACAAAATTACACAAGGAAGAGAGAGAGACACAAGAAGTGATGTGTTGTGAAGAGATGATTTTTGGTTTTGGAGATGAGATAGCATCATCAGATAGGGAGAATGGGATAAGGGCTGAAATCGAGTCGAGAGTGGATTTTGTGGCAAATCCTGACCTCTCCCTTTTCCTCTGTTTTTCGTTTGTTTGCGCCCGCTCTCTCCCTCTCTCTCAATTCATCCATCTCCCTCTCCATTTTCCTATACTAAGATTTATTATTGATTATACATGGGTAGTAGTTTGAATGATGTTCGACACTCACCAAAAATTGTAATGGACTTGTGTTGAAGCATTTCCATTGTCATTTTAAGTTTTTTTTTTTTTTTGGATCTCAGAGGTATAGGATTTTTTTTAATTTAAAGTTTTCAAATCTTAAGGATTTTAGAGTTTTTAAGCTTCTCGTAAAATTTAGAATTTTATAATTTTAGAGTTTAGGATTTAGTTTTATACGATTTTAAGGTTTTATGGTATTTAGGATTATGTCCTGAACACTATAAAATCCTGAAACAAGAAAATAAACAAAATGACATAGTTTTGTCTGATTATTTATCTAACTTATATAAGGTAATGTATCACTATAATTATATCCGGTAACCCCGGAAAGATATATCTGATTTACAAATCATAATTTTGTGTACATAACATCATGAACTCGATCTCAAAGCAAAAACAAAACACACTAAGGCTGTGTTTGATTTAGGGAAAATTTGGGGAAAAAGAAAATTTGAGAGAAAATGAGAAGGAATGCTTTGTTTGATTTAGGAAAAATTAGGGATAGAAAATTAAATGGAAAGTTAGATGAAAAATTTAAAAGAAAATTTACTTAATTTAAAGAATATTTTAGCACTTTCTACAAAAACTTTCACTCCTAACCAAATAAGAAAAAAATAAAATAAATTTTAGAAGAAATTCATTTTCTCTCGTATTTTCATTTCCTTCCAACTTTCCTCAAGTCAAACACAACCTAAGGGAAGTGGGCAATGAAAATTATTGGAGAACCTTATCTGAATGGAGTAGTCCAACTACAACGTTGAACTACTCACTCTACCAAAAGAGCTAATGTAACTTTTTCAATCTCTATCGGAAAAAAATATGACTACTGTTTGTGTTATCATACTAAATATTACTAATGTAATAAGCATAACAATGCTCCGAACAAGCTTTTGGTTTGTGAAATTCTTCCACACTCAATTTGTTGACAATCTCGGTGATATAGACTAATCGTCCTGTTGGATGGTTGCTGCTAGCTCCTAACTAGCTTCCTTGACTCTTTTTTCCTTCCACATAACTGAGTACTCCTATTGACTCTCAAGATTGTGAGTGAGTGATCTTCCTGATAAGATCTTTAATCTCTTTTTTTATTTGTGGTTAGCTTGACTTCTGGTCTCTTAGTGATGCTCCTTGATGAGTCTTCATTGTCCTTGTTAAATGGCTTCAAGTAGTCGACATGAAACACCGATTGAGTTTTCATTCATTCATGGAGTTCCATATCTTAGGTTGCGGTTATGATCTCTGTGATGACTGGGATCAGACCTTCATATTTCTGAATTCAGCATTTGTCTCTACCTGTAAAGAATCTTATCTACTCTTGAAGCATTTTCACCAGCACTGCATAACCAATTTTGAACTCTAGTGGCTTCATCTTCTTGTCCGCCCACCTCTTCATTTTTAGAAGCTTTCTCCAAGTAGGCTTTAGCTACATCATTATTTAATACTTATTCTCTTAAAACTCGAACGTTCTTGAGTTTTACATAGTGTATTGGCGTAATAAAGTATGTGGCATGAATGAATGTTAGCTCGTAACGGTTTCGAATGGCTATTGTTGGAAGTCGAATTCATGTGGAAGTTGAGTCTAATTGCGCATTATATTTTAAATGTTGCGAGTATTACTCTAACATTCCTTTTGAAGCATTATATCCGGTTGCCAGTTTGTGGGTGATAGCTTGTTGACATTTTTAAAACTGATTAATTTTAATAGCCTCTTCCAACAGTGTCTTGGAAGCCTTCCATCATGATCGCTGATAATAATTTACAACGCTTTCCAATATTTCACAATGCGTGTGAAGAAGAAAATTATCTCTTTCGTAGAGCCTGATTTTGAGACAGGGATGAAGTTTGCATATTTTGAGAATCTATATATACGCCCATTGGAATGTTTGAGTAGTTTTCTGACTTTTGGCAACCACATGATAAATCGAGCCCCAAAAAGTAATGTTTTCATATCCATAGACAATGAATAATCGCCAACAATTTTTTTCTTGGGCAGTATATTTCTTTTCACATCTTTCAACTTACAATTTTTATAAGCAGCAGATAGCATTCTTGCACCAAAACGCCCCTCCAAATGCAACATCTGAAGTATCAGTATGCACTTTAAAAGATTTTGATAAATTGGTCATTGAAAGAACATGCTCTTTCATGAGTAACACTTTCAACTTTTTAAAAGCCATTTCACAAGCTTCTTTCCAATTCCACCTTTCATCTTTCATAAGTAAATTAGTAAAATGGGCCACAACTTTTGGATAATTACGGATGAATATGCAAAGTCTGGAAAACGATCGAGGTTCACTGACGCTCATTGGGGTCCTCCAAAATATAATATCTCGAACTTTCTTCCCCGTTGATGCAGATTTTCCTCTATTCAATCTTGTAAGCCAGAAAATCTCTATGCAGTTTTTTAATAAGGAAATGCTTCACATATTGTTGATTTTTCTTTAACTTTTGTAGCATCATCCATACATGGAGCTTCAAGCTCCTAATCTCATACTATAAATAAAAATATAATTTACATATAGAACAATAAATCTGTTTAGATAACCATATAATATCTCGCTGATAAACGTTTAACGTAACATTAGCATTACTGCATTAGTAAGTCTGAAGGCACCATATATTGTCACCCAAGCTGTCTTATGCTCATCTTTCTTAGAAATCCTCACTTGATGATCTCGGAGCATGCACAAGTCCAATTTCGAAAACTATTATACCCCACTTAATCGATCAAATAACTAGATTTGCAATGAGGGGAATAGAGTAATGTTTATGCATTGTTATTCTTTTCAATGATATATAGTCAATGCACAACCGCAATGATCCGTCATGCTTCTCTTGAAATAACATTGGGACCTATGAGGAGACTTTGGGAATCCATTTATTGATTGATTTAATCTTTGTTAATTAGAATAGTTTATATATCTATTAGGAAAAAAATGAGATATAAGGTGTCACCTTAAATTAGTTCAGTAAGGAATCAGGTGAAAATACATATTTTTACTTCTTTTTTTAAGTTTTAGATGATTTTAGGGTTCTAACTCGTTAGAATGTTTTAGTTTTAGGGTTTTTGTGTTTTAGAATTTCCATATTTTTAGGGTTTTAGAATTTCCAAACACTTGGATTTAAGGTTTTCAGATTTTAGGTTAAGGGTTTTGTAATTTATGATTTAAAGATTTTAGAGTATTTAGAACTATGTTTTACACATACTAAAACATCAAAACAAAAAGAAGAAGAAGTAAAATAGTATTATTTTGACGATGTCTAAAATCGTCCGGTTCATTTGGTCGAACTGGTTTTGACCAATTCAATCGGTCGTAACTGATTTACCATGCAAAGCGGTACTATAAATCGAACCGAACTCGATTAAGCACCTATTCACAATTTAATCGGTTGAAACGACTTTAATAATGGTATGGTTTCAATTATTTAACAATTAAAACGACATTGTGGTTAATAGTAAAACCCCACTTTTGCAAAATCAAATTTTGCTTCAATTTTTCCAAAATTATCCTTTGACTTGGTAGTTAGGGTTTATATGGTTCCAATTGTACATAATCAAGAAGCTATCATCGAAAATCAAGAAGCTATCATCGGTCGATTTCAATGGCCGACGATGGCGTCATCTTCACGACGAGGCTGCGGCAGGTGTTCCCGAAGACGGCGTCTATCGAAACCGGCAACGGACACAACCTCGAGATCCGGTTGAAACGCCGGCGAGTTACGAGAATCGGCGGCCGTCAGGAAGACGAGACAACGGGCGAATCGGAGGTAAATGTGTATATTCCGCCATCGATTTTCCTCAGCTTTGACGAACTAGCGACCGAATTGCGCCAAACTCTGTGCGGAAGGTTAGCCGTGAATTTGGACGACGGAAGTATCAGTGGGCTGGCGCAGGTTGTTTACAATAATCTGCGCGGTGGAGTTCGTGACGAGGTGCAACACACGGTGATCGTGGTGATCGTGGAGGTTGAGGAGATGGAGGACTTGCCTGGTGATTCTGTGGATGTGTATGATTTTGTAGATGAGTATGAGCATGAGGTGGATGAAGATGAGAATGAAGATGTTGGGGAGGAGATGGTGCGTGTAGAGATTGATGCTGCAAGCCATGACTATGATGAGGAGGAGATGGTGCATGTAGAGATTGATGCTGCAAGCCATGACTATGACCCGTGTGCAATTTGCTGGAATGAATTTGCTGTTGGAACTGGGATATTGAAGCTGCCTTGTGATCATCTTTTTCATGAGGAGTGTATCAGGGCTTGGCTGGAGAGGAGGTGGAACTGTCCATTGTGCCGGAAGAGGATCAAGGTAGATTAGACTGCCTTAAGTGACAAGCTTTCGTTCTGATGATTATTTGACAGATTTCGGCATTTACTAAGTTAATTTGAATACAGCAAAGCATATGGTAGTGCTTCGCTTAAGTTAATGCGAATATAGCTAAGTGTGTGCAAGTGTTTGGCATTAAGTTAATGCGAGTATAGTTAAGTGTATGGCATTGTCGGAAAGAAGGTATCAGTTATCACTTATCACTACTCTGAATCTGGTTATCATGGAAGAAGGAACATGGTGTTGGCTTTTGAGCAGTTACTCATCCGTGCAGCGACTTTGAACTTAGTGGATTTTCTGCAAAGTTATCTGGAGCTCCACTTGAACAGAACAGTAGCTTTACAGCCTGAAGATAGCAAGGTTAAATTCCTGGTGGGGGCTGTCTATCCCTACCCTGGGCTCCAGACTTTGATGGTGGCTGTTATAGAAACTCATGAAAGTTTGAAAGATGAAGTTGCAGATACAGCGGACGACGACCAGTCTGAACATGAAGATGATAAGAAGGCTGGGGATGAAGACGAATGTTTCGCCAGTAACTACTTGTGCAAGTTTGATGCTTGTGGGGCTTTATGCAGCTATTGATAATATTTTGATATTTTGAGGCAACTTTAAGCTGAGGATGAGTAGTGACGACGCGTGACAGTCATATTTTTTACAAGGCGTGTTTGGCTGAAAACGAATTGGCAATGCCGAGGTAAAATCCATGAAAGTGCCGCACCAGCTGTCATCTCAATGTTACTCTTCTTATGTACCAATTTGGTAAGAACCAGAAGTTGTAAATGGAGCATGGACTTATATAATTGAGCAGCTGAATTCAGAGCTTATGGAGCTTTGTGGTTCAGTTTTCTTCTGAAAAATCACAAGTCTGCTGTAAGTACTTGGATAATTTGGTTTGGTGTAGTTTGAGACTTTACAAGGAATGTATCCTTTACACTTTACATATTTACGGAAACTTATTTGTCCATACCGCAACTCTTTTATGTCAGTTCTATTTCTTTCTTTATTACAACTCACTTTAGGCTTTTAGATTTTACTATGAATAGTCTTTAGATTTCTGGCAGAAGACGTTGTCACCTTATCAGGAACAAACTCAGACACTTTTGGCCGGCAGCTGTCGCCGCCATCAAAAGACCATGGTTGTTAATGTGGCATGAAAATCGCTACTTCTTCGAATTTCAATATATTATTTTTGGTGTTTCCATGACAAGGTAAATAGAATGTTAAGGTTTGAACCTATTTGCCTTTCTATTCCAATTTCTTCCTAAACATGATCTTGGAAAAGTTGCATATTTTGAAGTGTTTACACTCTTCCATTTTGCTTTTCATTGTTATGTTACCACTTGTGAGTTGTGACAGGCATCTGCTTCAACACCCAAAACCAAAAGGAAGAAGAGTGATGCATAAGGTGAATCCTCAACATCTTAATTTAATTAAAAAAACAAGAAATTAGTTGTGTGAGTTAATAAATGATCTGATGTTGTGGAGATGATGTTGTTGCATAAGTGAATTATTATGAAGATGTAACTGAAGAAGAATAGGAGTTTGATGATATAAGGATAGAAGAATTGGTGAAGGACAACTACTGTGAAACAATCATAAGCCATATCGTTAGGGAATTACTTACGGAATAGTATGATGGTGAATTTGTCAAGCTCGAAGCAGTGTTCTAAAAATCGGTCTGAGGAGCCTAGGCGCTGGACGCTATTCCAACGATTTTATTTGGCCGAGGTGGATCATCTAGTAAAATAGGCGGAATTTTTCAAAAAATAAAAATGCAAAACACGGCGTTTCGGTTGTGAATTACAGCGTCTCTTTTCTCTTCTGCGTGAACCCTAGCTTCTGAGGCGTTTTTGGCCCAGACGACGAGCTAAGGTTTGGAATGGACGAAAGCCGGAGGGATGTGAGAGGTTTGGCGCTGTATATATATATGTTCTAGATGTCATAATGATATATGATGAAAAAGCAGGTCAGCAAGTAATCCCTAATTCGTCTAGTTATCCTTCCTAGCAAGTCAGTTCTCATCAAAATGAGGTGCAAAATGACGGAAGGATTCATAGAGCCGAAATACTGAAGCCCATCTCATCCTGTTTCTTCATTGGTTGAGGAATGAGAGGAATTCATCACGTTTTTCATTACTCCAGTGGCTGACTGTACAGTGGGCGATGATTTTACAAGGAACTGCTGTAGCCATTGGCAGCCAACAGCATCCTTCTCCAGATTGTTCCTTAGCTTACGTACTTGTTCGAGAGCTTGGTTGTAGTTGAGTTTTTCAAGCGGCAACTCTGAGAATTCCTTGAGGAATTGATGAGCCCTGGCAGCACCACGGATCATGTCAGCCGAATCACATTCCCTCTTACGTTTTGATCCCACCTGCAGTTATAAAGGAGTCGATTATCTTTTAGCTCAACATTGTGCTCTATGATAAGAAAGAAGACCCCACCAATCAACCAGTAGAGTAGAATCATAAAGGCACACTTATGGAGGAAGAAAATCAGAAGTGGGAATTTCAGAAATAATTTGAATGGCTCAACCCAAATTTAATGAGTCTTGTAATATCAGAACGAAACGAAACCTCAAGTGTTGTATCATTAGAAGTAACCGAAGGCGAAAAATCTTCCAACTCGGCAGCCTTTTCCCTTGCAAGGGCAACCACACTTGCTGGAAAGTTAGCGAACTCTGCGACATGAATACCAAAACTTTGATCGCATGGACCTGGCTCAACCTGCAAATTGTGTTCATAAGAGAATGCAAGGACAGTATTTGTTGTGACCAAATTTATACACTTTGATTCATAGATGATCATTTCCCAAAACTATGGTTACAAGAAACAATATGTTGATACTACAAGCACGCAACTGCAAATAAGCAATCTTTGGAAAGAATGAGCATTATGATATGTTGAATGACTTGACCAGGATGTGTTTAAGATAACAGAGTAGCATAGTGCAGCTAAAAATAAGAACCTTTTTGGGAATATTTGAATGAGTACCTTGTAGAGCATAGTGAGCTTTTGGTTTGATTTGTCAATATGTGCACTCACATGGTAATTGGCCACACCGAAGAGTTGTTTGGTGAGCAGTTCAGATCCATTTGCCTCATGCCCTAAAGCAGTCAGCTCATGGAAATGGGTCGCAAACAAAGTAGGGGCTTTGATCACTTCAACCAAGTGCTCGCATATTGCCCAAGCTAAACCTGTACATCAAAAGTGAAAGGTAAGTTGGATGGAGGCTAATCAAAGATATACAACGAGTATGTGCATATGACTGCAGGAAAAAGTAGTTTGTTGTGATTTTCAGTAATCAAAAGGCTGGAAATAGTAGCCTCCTCAAATTGTGATGGTGTCTCGTTGCAGTTTGTATGAATGAAAAACTGTAACTAACCAAATCCGTCATAGGTTGAAGTCCCACGCCCCAACTCGTCAATGATGATCAGTGATTTTTCAGTCGCACCTTTAAATATAGAAGCAGTTTCAAGCATTTCTTGCATAAAGGTAGAAACTCCACGCAGCTGAAAAGGGTTAAGTAAATAAAGACACAATCAGCAACAAAATGAGACATCCTCCCAAGACAACTAATTCACAAAGGGTATCTAAGCGGTAATTTTACAGTATGCATTGCGCCGCAGATGGATTATAGAATCAGATTAGCTAAAACACAAATGTTCATTTGGGGGAAAAGCAAAGACAAGTTATTATTCCTTATTTCTTTTTCCCACATTTTTAAAGAAAGAAGGCTATTTTTATTACCTGATCAACAGTTGGCAGATAGAGCCGACAATATTAAGATTAACCAGTGCTAACAAGAATTACATATGAGGTGTGTAGTAACATGGGGAATGGGGAATGTTTATCATGTGCAGATTATAAGGATCTTCTTGAAGACTTACTTGGCAGTCCCCAGCTCCCACACGAGCAAAAATGGAATCACGGACTGAAATACTGGCTTTGTCACAAGGAATGAAAGAGCCAACTTGCGCCATTAGAATGTTAACCCCAACCTGGAGAATGAGACCAAGATTAAAAACTGGCCACTCTGTTTACTTCTTAAGAACATCAATAGAGAAGAATATGCAATTGGTTCTTCCTGATAAGCCACAACAAAATAAAAGATGGTTCAAATTTGTAGTATCCCGTCATACTCTGTCGACAAAGCTAAATTACTATGTAGATGATTGAACAAAAACAGAAGAATGCTAATATTAAACCATTGGAATGTGAGACATGGACATGAAAAACCAGTGAAGCATAAGAGCATACTGATAATCGTACCCATATTAGCCAAGGAAAAGTAATGAAATGACAGAATAGTAACCTGACGAATAAATGTGGATTTCCCACCCATATTTGGCCCAGTGATAATTTGAAACCAACTCTTTCCTCTAACCTGGATTTCAAAGAACATATACATTAATATCTGAAGCTACAAGGATATATAAAATCCCAGAAGATGCTGAGTGGAACATAGTAGACCACTTTCAGTCAGTCTACTCGACCATCAAATTGACAGCATTTGATGGAGCCAGCAATATTTCCAACAACACGGTTAAGCATATACTTACTAGTTTGCAGTCATTTGGTATAAAGTTCACCCAGTCCTGAGCCTCAACACAAGGATGTCGACTCCCCTCTAGAACAATATCCCCCGCATCCTGTTGCAAGGGATATTGCGGTCAAAGTTATGACGAGACACAGCATGAGGACATAACGCAAACTAAATGAAATATGTAGCGCATATCGTCATAATAGAGCTGGTCAGTTTGACATCTAAAAATCATTACCGATGGAGTAATTTCTGGCCTTGTGTAGGGTGTAGGGCAGCTAGCAGCTAGATCAGCAAAACTCAGCAACACATCCATTTCAGAAAGTATAGCAGCTAAAGATTCAAACATCTATAAGATAAAACATTATAATTAGTAAAGCTCACCAGATAAATATGGTTCAGAAGAAATAGCAAGATGTGGTTACCTCGGAAAAAGTTGCAGCTGTTTTGACCACCCGCGATACTAACTCTTTTTGACAGTTCTTGTACTCTTCAAGTACCTTCTGGTGCTTATCACTTAACTTTTTAAGTTGCGTACTAGTAAATTTGACTCCATCCTTCCGGGTTTCAACAATTATAAATTGAGTTGTAAGTTTCTTTCTTATCTTAGGCTCTTCCTTCTTAGTAATTCTGAAAACATGTCCGAATTGAATGCCCTTATCTAACTTCAGGGCCTTGTCCACAGGCAAATCAAGTTCAATGGCTGTTTTCTCATGCAACTCACGTATCACCCTCTCCACTTTTTCTTGTTCATCCTTCAGTTCAGTTAGCTTTGGGTCATATGCAGACGAAATCATGTACTCACCATTCTCGAGTTGATCAAGGTCGATACAAACTTCAACAAGACCCATAAACTTGTTCAGATGATCACCATCGGTCAAGGACTTCAAAGGATTCAAGTACCTTTCTTTGATAAGTGATGAAAATTGTCCACTGTATCGCTCCAAGGCAGCAAAAACATATGGAATTCTAAAACCAGACTGCAAATAAACAAAATTATAATAGCGAAATGTTCAGGTGATATGCTTATGAGTTTACCAATATATGAAATGCCTTGAAAGACCACAAACACACACTAGACAAGGACACAACCTTCAAGCCTAGACAACATCCACACACCTAGGCAATTGGTGAAGCATTAAAATATCCTTACTCTCACCTCACTCCCTGTGTAAAGATGTAATTATAAATATTCGAAATCACTTTGAACTTGAAGTTGATTTCATTTCCATCCTATAGTATTTCCATGACATAAATAACTTTTTTTTTTTTTTGCATGAGAACTATACGACTTTGATAAAGAGGCAAAGTCACGAAATTCAGGATTTACCTGATAAAGCTTTACAATCTGTTGAAGACCAGCTCTTCTTTGCTGGAGACTACGGACCAATCGTTCAATGTCTGCAATTCTTTTTAAGTGCTGCCGGAGATCTTGACGAAGTTCAGTGTCCTCAACAAAAGTTTGCACTAAATCGAGCCTGGAGTTGATTTCATCAACATCAACTAGTGGCTGTTTCAGCCACATGTGCAGTAATCTTTTTCCCATCCCTGCAGTACAAGTCCTATTCATGAGCCCAAACAAACTAAAATTTTTATTTGCATCTGTTTTGCTTTCCATCACACTCAAAGCCTTCATGGCAGCAGAATCAAGTCTCATATAGCTGTCCAGGTTATACCTACACAGTGTATAGTTCCCATAATTGCTTTCATCAGCAAGCAAATCAGCATACGACAGTAATGAACCTAAAGCACTGGGCGCAAACTCAAATGCTGAAACTAAATCCCTGACTGATTCAACAGAACCTTTGACAAGCCTACTAAGATCCTGAACCAAGTCTCTATCCTTAAATTCAGCCTTCTTTCTCTCAGTTACCATGATACTACATTTTGATAGCGCATCATGAAGATTTCGACACTCAGGTAACTTTGTGTATTCTGTTGGCAAAATACATTCTTTACAGCCCAGAGAAACTACAGCAGTCTCCACATTCGTAAAGTGACTATCGTCCAGAAATTCAGCCAGCCCAATTATTCTTTTAGTGACATCGACAAAACCCAACCCCACAGTGCATCCAGTTCCACGAAAGCTCAAGAAAAGAGCAACTGTTACTGGAGAGTCCTGCATTTCGTTGTTTGCAAATAGAGTATCTTCAAAGCTCCCAAGATTCCCAGGTGACCCGCTTCTTACAAGTTTCCAGTTAGAGCCACTACCTTCATACAGCTCAACAGTATGGTCTGCTCTTTCCAAAAGAATGTCACGAATAATTGTTTCAAACATGGTTTTGCTTACACTAATGCTAGAGACACCATCTGATGTACCACCTAATTGCCGCAAGGCAGTCGTAGTATGGTAGTAGGTTTTAGCAATGAACATTGCATTTTCACCATGAGCAGTGTAGTAGTCCTGTTAAATACAAGTACTGTTATGACTTGAGTGCTACTTTAATCCAGTAACAGAAACATGCCTTCTAAAGAAAACAGAAAGTTAAAAGCAATTGAATAAGTAAAAATGAGGGAAATCATGAAATACCCCAAGCTTAATGACCATAGACAAAAGGTGATGTTCTAACTATTGAACTTACTTTATCAACCAGTACAGGGAAAGTACACAGACATAATATACTTATTCAGAAAGGAACAAATAGTGACGATAGTGTCGTGCTTAATTCATAATGACATTGATCATAACTGAGATTAACTGAGATTGCGGCCAGATTTATACAAACCAAAGTCAGGAAGTACAGCAACAAACAGTATTACCTTTCACTACCATGTTGATGTTTGGAATCAGTTTTCGGTTTAGGCAGACTACATCTCTATTTCCTACTTTACACAATATATCATCCATAAAATCTGATTCCCTTCGCGTCTTGAGACTTGCAAAAACTGTAACCAATGATTGGTTTGGAATTCCTTACAATTTACAGTTCCTTAGGCTGTGTTTGGTTTAGGGAAAGTTGCATGGAAAGGAAAATTAGATGGAAAGTTAGAGAAATTCTTTGTTTGGTTTCGATGGAAAATTTCAAGGAAAAAAAATTGTATGGAAAATTTTGGTTAATAACAATAGGAAATGACATTTTCCTTTATACTTTCCATGATAAACAAACAAGTAGAAAATGAAATGGATTTCATGAAGGTTTTGGATTCCATTCTATTTTCCATCTAATTTTCCTTTACATGAAACTTTCCCTAAACCAAACACACCCTTAGTGTACTGATAATTTACTAATTTCCATTTCACTTTCAAATTTTCCATTTTATTTCCCTTTCCATCACATTTACCCTAAACCAAACACACCCTTAGTGTACTGATAATTTACTAATTTCCATTTCACTTTCAAATTTTCCATTTTATTTCCCTTTCCATCACATTTACCCTAAACCAAAACACACCTTAGTGTACTGTTAATTTCATTCCATTAGCCAAAATCATCTCAGATGCATTTCCAATATTCAACTGTGAGAGTAGGAACTGATAGCAGCTTCTCAACAAAAAAGAAATATTCAAAGACACTTTCGAAAATGTTAATTAATAACCAGCAAAAGGTAAAAGGGACTCACTTTCCGGTCGAAGAACCGAACAGCCCTTGCATCCTGGGACAAGATCTCGCCGGTTAAATACATGCCAAGTACCGTATCACAACACAAACAATTATCCAGTCAGCAAACTGAACACTTCACAAGATAAAATAATCTTACTTGAGGCAGCTTTTTGAAGAATGCTAGAAACCCTTGCGCCTGCTTCGCATCTATCAACATTTGCGCACATCGAACAGCACAAAAACAGCATCAATACAACAAAGCAAACACCAACTGAGATGCAGTACGTAAAATTAGGGTTCCGAGAGTACCTAATTTGAGCTCGGGAAGCTTGTTACTCTCCTCCAAATCCATGATTGCCTGTTAGGGTTTCCTCACCAGATAAAGTTGCAGATGGTTTCAACTGTTTCCACCGACTTCAGTTGTTCGGATGAGTGAGGTGGGGAAGGAAGACAGTGCGCGAAATGGCGGGAAAATAATGGCGGTAGTGTTGGACTTTGGAGGACTATGAAGTGGCGGCTGGCGAGTCGATGCCCCCTGAAGACGACTCTTGTGCAATTGAGCCGGCAAATTACTTAATCAGACCGAAGTAAATTCCATTCATCGGTTCCGAGATGTGATTGACTCGGTTCACTTGTTTACAAACCCTTGAGACTGACTCGGTTCATTCCTTTCCAAACCCTCGAGAAGACCCATTTAGTTAGCCTTTTTGACGTAATTGGCCCGAGACCAGGATGTTTTTTTTTTCCTTCCATTTTTTAGAAATACGGATTTAGATATTTCCTACTAAATAGAAAACTTATTATTTTTTCGTAATGATCTGTGGCATTATTATTTTCTAATTATTTATATAAAGTAAAAACATAAAAGGGCTCCGAACTATCACTATTTTGTCAATTACAGTTCGAACTATTCGAATCATCAAATAGAGTGCAAAAACAAAAAGTAGACTTGTTTTATAGAATAAAATTTACAACTACACTTCTAAATTATTATTATTAGAATACGTAAAATTTTGTGTGAAAATATATCGTTTGGTGATGAAATTAAATGATACAATTTCATTCACATCAACAAAACAATGGTTTTTTTCATATTCAATTAACCATAATTATCAATAAATTTAATAAGATAAATTATATTTAATTAATCAAACCAAGTGGTCTTAAAAAAAATCTTAAATTAGTTCGAATAGTTCAAAATCTCTTTTAATGTTTTTACTTTCATATAACAAACACTAATTTTACCCAATGAGATAGCTGAGTTGGTTGACCGATAAGTCTCCGTGACCTTAAAGCTAAAAACGTCAATATTCGAGTTTGGATGTCTACACCAATAAAATTTAAATCATATAATATAAGACTCTTAATGTAAAATCAATACAAAAGAAACTATTAATGTTATCTCCAATGAAGTACAAGCAATAATCCTAACACCGTACCAGTACCGGCCGGCCTGATTTCTAAATATTGAGGCATCAAGCGAATGTATAGCTATGTACATTGTAATGACAACTTAGTATTAAAGATGAATCATAAGTGCACGCAGTGTGCATGGCTTCATAGTTACATACTTCCTCTACGAAAGCAACCCATTGCAGACACCACCAAAACCCTGGAAAGTCCTTCAACCCTCCGATGACCATCCATGTGGTCCTCCTGATGCGTGTCAGCCCTAGCTATAAAGGATAAAGTTTTCATGCTCAAGAACTAGAGATATGTAGGGTGAATTCAAGGGGCACGTATATATATGTGCCTCATAAGAAGGGAAAGATGAATGATAGTACACACAAGTGGGGAACTATTGGAGGGTCTGTGTAAATGGAAAAAGGTGGGGTATCAAGAAATGGTGTACGTGCAGTGAACTAGTGATATACATGGAGTTCTTCATCATTGTAGATAAGAGTAATCAGCTCACATCATCTTCGGCCTGGATTGTGATTAATGGAATAATCTACACGGGAACTACAAAGGTGGATTGAGAAAACAAAGTGGCTTAGGAACCAAATGACATAGGAATCAAACTGACAAGTGAAGTGAATTTAGTCTTGTACACATGACTCTAAATTTATGCATCTGTTATCCTTTTGTAGCCCTCTTACGCATAAATGAATATGAAGGGATTTTAACTTTGAATATGAGAGAGTTGGGTCACCATTTAGGGCTTGTCGATCCCCAGTCAAAGTTTAGAAGGAAATTAGAAAATTTATGAGGATGCATCTAAACGTTTGTTGTTTTAATTCGAATTGTAGTAGGGTGTGAAGGGGAAGGATTTGAAATGACGAAATCCCTCTAAACCCCATTTTCAAATCGTTCTAATTTCAGATGTCATTTTGCTTATTAATTCTTATATTCGTAAATTACTAAATGGGCATTTAAGTAAATAATCATTAACTTTTACCTTCTTTTTTCTTTCGTTCTTACTAATTAAGAAACACATACCTTTTCATTTTTTTCTTATTTCTTCCAAATTCTTCTCACTCACAATCAATTTTTTTTACTTCTACTCACAACTTCTTTTTTTACTTTTCCTCTAGTTTTTTGTAAAATCTTTCTGTTTGATTCTCTCCAAACTCGAAAACAAAGTCTTCTACCATGAGACTCATTTACATGTTTTAATCACATAAATAATGCTCATGTAAAATACTAGTTCCCAGCAAATAAGTCCATAATATTTGTTCCCATGTTTTTACTTGTTCCCCGCTGAACAAAGAAAAGCCAATATTGGAGGAATGGGGTATCACTGGCCTAGCTAGGGTTTCATGAAGTGGGGAAAGAGTTCCTAAATCTCATTGGCACCAACCGTGTGAGAATAAAGACAATTAGCTTTAAGAGAAAAAGTTGAGGAGGACATAAGCACGCGTCATAACAAGGAAACAAAACCAAAGAAGACACACACATACAGTCTGGCACATTTGTGGTTTTCATGGCATCCCCGTCAAAATAAATCAGAAAAAAGTTTGTGTTATGACACATTAGGTTTATATCATGTCAACTCACATTTATCATAAATTTATTTTTCACAAATGTACATATACATTGAAATAAATTTTTCAAACCTCTGCGCATGATATTTGATTGTTTTTTTAAATTCATTAAATATTTGATTGTTTATAATTATTAATTCATATTTTTTTTTACATTTATATGATAAAAAATTTAAATAATAATTTTTTTATCAAACAACTATAATAATAATGTATTGAACTTAATATTAAATTTAGTACATTTCAAGCTTAAAATAAACAAAATAACACTCACTAATAGATAAAATATGACAAACATAACTTAATTCAAATTAAGGTCTCCGAATTGTTGCCAAATATGTTCAACCAAATCAACTCGAAGTTTACGATGCACATTGTATCATGAAGCTCAGCTTGTCTCTGATTGGATTGGTGAAATTTATGAGTAGATCCTTGAGTTGTATTTACTGGAGGTCTCCTTCATCTATCCAATTCACAGCCGCATTTTTCGCCATTGATTTATTAGAGGCTCTCCTTCCATCGATGACTGAATTGTTCAGCCATTGATTCAGTCACATTCTTCTTTTTCTTCCCTCTCATTTTTTATTTAGCAGCTTTTTAACCAATTGGACAACTTTCTGACTCGTTACCTTCATAAGTATATTCTCCTCGATACCATGGTTTGATGATGAGGTATATGCTTCAAACGCACTTATCTTTCCTCTTCTTTAATGTATTTTGTGCTCCAACTTGAGCTGTCCACTTTGGTTCATTCTTCACCATTTCCCACACATGCGTATACCGAAACTCTCTTTTCTTATATGCATTTTTCCAAATCAATTGGGTTGTCTCTATTATTTAGTTATCTGACCATCCACTATGATGATCAAACACAATTTGATTATAATAACCATTACATTCATTTACTTGTGGCACCATTAAATAGTAATGTGACTTGATTTGATATTCTTCTTTTTTTAATTTTTGTTTTTCGATATGTATTGAAGTATCCAGCCACACGAGCCCAAGAGCTGCTTCTAGTCTGAAAATTTCCCACTGCAGAGTCATTACTAATTGTGTGTCATGCGCTTATGAGCATCTCCTCCTTTTCATCACTCCAATTAATAGGAAGACTATTTTTTCTTGTTGTGTAACACAGTTTGGAGCCTCGTTTTCCGTCATTGATGCATGTTTTGGATTTCTTTTCATTGGTTGGCTAGGATTTGAAACCATAAAAGGACGGGACATAATATTTTTTTCTGTAGACACATCATAATAACCTGGACTAAACGATTGAGAATAGTTTAGAAAAAAGGGATACAAAAAAGGTGGATGAATGGAAAAATTTATGAGTTGAGTATCTTGAGGGGTGGGATGCGCAAATGGAAATTGGTTGTGAGAAGAGTATTTTGTGAATTTAAATTTGGTGGAGGTGGTGAATATCTAAAAATTAGAGGATTCATAAAATTCATGAACCCTCCTCAAAATGGATGAGCACTCATTTTTGTGAGAGTTTAGAAAATTTGAATGTTGAGAAATTGAAGATTGAGGAGGATGGAAATGGATGAAGTAAAATTGGATAATTATTCACTATTTATATTTGGAGAAGATCATTTTAGAAAAAAATTATTTTAACAGTGGCTATTTTTTATGCTCGTAATTTTTTTAATAACTATGGTCATTTTTTTGAACGTTGGAAACAATAGTATTAAGTTTATTACATACAGTATATAATATATTTAACTTAAAAGCATCGTATATGGTATGCACTTTATATGGCATTTTTAAATTAAAAATGTCGTATATAGTATGTACTTTTATACGACGCTTTTAAGTTAAAAGCGTTGTATAAAGTATATACGGCGTTTTTAACTTTCAAACGCAGTATTCGCGAACCGCTTCGTGCAGACAAAGTGATGTTGTATTAGAAGGTCACAAACCGACCTCCACATCAAAACGAAGCGGTTTGTGACCAAACACAAACCTCTCCACATGAACCTTCAATGGGAATGCCCTAATAGTAAGTTTCTTCTTTCTTCTGAATGAAAGTGACATCTTGGCCGGTCAAAGTAGGGCAGAACCCCACACACATTTGCAGGGAGAGATCCAATTCTCTTTGGTTGTTAAGCACTTGTTATGTCTCTTGGAAAAAAAGAGAGGGCAGAACCATCATTTTTATAAGCCAAGTTGTACACCTCTTCATATAAGGAAAGCAGCTGATCAGTATGCCACATATATAGCTGGGTGTATTCAATGCAGTTGTTGCTCTCCTCTCTATCCTGTAAATTTTGTACCCACAAACAATGTTTCCTACTCCTGATAACAACGACAGCAATAGCTTTGCTGTTCCATATTCAGATCACCAATATTTATTTTACTCCAAACTACTTGATGATGTTCATATTGATAATAACTACCAGAACCCAGCATGTTCTCCTTTCTCCTCCTTTGGTCTTCATTTTCATGCTGATCCTCCTCCACCTTTCTTGTACTCATCTGACCACCATGAGCATCCACTTCAAATTCAAGACAACCCCGGTGAAGAACAACTGCCTAGAGTAACAATTCATCAAGAATTCATCACTGCTGCAAGCAGCAGCAGCAGCGCGAGAGGCTACTGCACAGCTGATGAGAACTTCCTTCAAAGTGGCTTTGCAGGTGAT
Organism: Kalanchoe fedtschenkoi; assembly: GCA_002312845.1. Taxonomy (NCBI): domain Eukaryota; kingdom Viridiplantae; phylum Streptophyta; class Magnoliopsida; order Saxifragales; family Crassulaceae; genus Kalanchoe; species Kalanchoe fedtschenkoi. Next base: position 75,730 of record NQLW01000255.1, on the reverse strand, counting down.
GGTGACCCAACAGACGGAATCGGTGGTACAAGTGCAGTCAGACCTGTGAAGCAGCATGATGATACGGTGAGAAACAATGGGATTTTGTTAACAAAAGGTCGTCATAGCAAGATCGATACAGCTCAAGGTCCGAGGGACAGGAGAATGAGGCTGTCTCTAGACATTGCGCGGAGGTTCTTCGGGCTACAAGACATGCTGGGGTTCGACAAGGCGAGCAGGACTGTCGAATGGCTGCTCTCAAAATCACAATTTGAGATCAACAAGGTTGCCGGAAGAAAAGACAATGATGCATTCAATAGTGCTAAAAGCGACTCTTTTAGTCCTTGTGAGTGTGGTGAAGAAGTGTCTGAAGTTGACAACAAAGACAATTTATCCCAGAGTGGAGCAATGGATACAGATAAGGAGACTAAAAAATCGCGTTCCAAGGAGAAGAAGATCAGGGGTAAGGTATCAGTGCCATCACGCAAAAATGGATTTAACCATCTTGCTAATAAGGAGTCCAGAGAGAAAGCAAGAGCTAGGGCTAGAGAAAGAACAAAGGAGAAGAAGATGATCTGCCATTCACAAAGTTACTCAAAGCAGCAACAGTTTCTCAATCCAGAGCCGCATACTTACTCTTATGTAGATCAAGGCCACATGATGACTGATCAAGATGGATCCTTGGCAAATTCTACATGTTGGAATCCATCTTCTACGTGTACTACCATTGTCAATCGTCTATGACAACAAAACAGTGAAGCTTCTCAGCCGGTAATAACTAACTTCAAACATGACCAAGCTTCTCAATACCTCTTGAATATATTACTAACTATTGGTATCTTTTCGGTGAACTTTCAGTCACAATTTGGTGACAATCAGTTTTATGTCCGATCTAAGAAGACCTACGGCAACTAGGGCAAATCTGATATGCATGGATAAGGTAATTCTACTGTCATAATGCATCTTCCAATTTAATAAGCTTGCAGTATGATTATGTGTTTTCATTAGAAGAAAGTTCCGTTTGAGTTCTGGTTTGTCAATGTATTTTCTACAGATGTGTGTATTAGGCGTATTTGTAAAAATTAGTGTTGTGTTTGCAGACAAGTCTATGTAGGGGTGTTTATAGTTTGTTCAACTAAAGTTGTTTACAAATATGTGAACCATTTGATGAATAATTAGCCTTCAAGGCCTGGCTGAGTGATAGATTAGCCAACTAACTAAATGAATCATAATTAGAAGAAATTTGAATTCCTAGGAGACAAACTCAACCCTGAACAGCCAAACACATCTCCCTTTTTGCAAGAAACTGCATATCTCTCAAAAATTTGCTGAATTCTGTAAACATTAATTAGCTCACAAACAGCCCAACTCAATCAAAAGAAAGGAGAAATGTTCAAATCATAACTCAATGGAAAAATTCACGCATAAGAAAGATGATAGGTTCGGAAGAGAAAAGGAAGGCATGGTTGAGCAAGTGACCTTATAGTATCCCTTTTACATTTATGTGACTACATGCAGATAAGCGCAGAATGTATATTTCTTGTCTTAGAAACATTTATCCGGATAACTTTATATGAGAAGATTCGCATCACACCTGTTAAAATCTATAGTTCAAAGGAATATCTACATCAAAGTGTTGATATATATAACTGAAGATAAGTTGCTTGAACGGATTTCATGGTTTTCGATATCCATCAAAATTAACCAGTTGGCTTCCATATATTGCTACTAATAAAACCAGAGCGCGCTGATATGTAGGCCAAATATATTGCTACTGATAAAACCGGCTCACATTTGACTCTCAAATAGTTTCAACAGGTTAACTTATAACAACTCGATCATGGATTTTAACTTGTATTATTTTCCAGTTCTATCATGGATGATTGCTTGTTGCAAACATATGTTAGGAAAGTTAATTAGTATCGCACATACACACTACTTTTCAAAACTGTGTGCTCAGTTGAGAAGTGATCTTTTCATGATGTATGACCTAAGATTCATGGAATCATGCTGTTGGCTCCTCATGATCTCCTTATATCCCTTATGTCCGGTTAGTCCGTTTCTATTGGTGAGGATAGAGAGTTATACCCTATAAAAGGGCGACAGGAAATGAGAGAAGGGATGGATTATGAGGCTGCTCAACTGTTTGCAGTGTTTTGGACGAATTGGCCATGGCATTTTGCATAGAAGCTGATCGGAAACGAACCAAAAAAAATTTAGTACAATAATTAAGAAGGCTACTTCTAAGGCATCTCGCAACAGGCGTGGGTTTCATTGGCATGGAGGACATGGCTGACCACATTTTTTTTTTTGTACAAACTTAGACCATGTGCAGGGTAGGGGGAAATATCTTGTTACTACAGTGATATTCGCAATCGATGCACTTTTAAGTGTCCCGTTGACATTTAAATTGAATAATGAAGCTTCCAAACTGAAAGATGTAATAAGCTTTTTCACCTTTCCATTATGAACTTGTTCGTACCATCACTACTACAGATTTATGCTTATTACCACGCTTATTCTGAAGCATTTACGACGTTTGCCAAGCGTGGTGAATACGACCGTCGTAATTGATAAAATACAGAGCGTGGTAATAGAACGAAAATCTATTACAACGCTTCTTTCAGGAAGCGTGGTAATAGAACGAAAATCTATTAGAACGTTTCTTTCAGGAAGCGTGGTAATAGGTCATCACCAATTACCACGCTTCGCAATTAGATTATGTTACTTTTTCAAATTAGCATTATCACATCTCACCTCACTCACTTTTACTTTTTATAATTATAAAAATAATAAAATTAAGTATTACTGACAAATTTACATATATGACATTACAACTTCATAAAAAAGTACACTTTTTTATTCATTCTATCATACACAAATAAGTCACTTTTTTATGCTTAAGACACATCACATTCATAAACTGCATTCCTAAACTATAGTAGAAATTCATATGCATTCATAAACCAACTTTTTTTTTGTAGGTTCATCCTAACATTTTCCACCAGGTCCCAACCATTGAAATGCTGGCTTTCAACTTTCTTCAT
>NQLW01000255.1:11815-64121 GCA_002312845.1 Kalanchoe fedtschenkoi | reverse complement strand
CATTTCTAGCAAAATTTATTTCAAACCCTTTGTAGGCAGCATTAATTGGTTGATTAATCTGAAAGATTTTTTCATTGACAATGTTGCGATCAAATGGTAATTGGTTGAGTAATAAGACTTGGGAATAACTCGCAAAGGGCAGTTTGTTGGGTTTGACAAATGCGTCAGCCCATTTAAGTGTTACATATCGCATAGCAATTTGGTCTTTATATTTTTTATAATTGGTATCGGAGCTAGCAAGGGTCGGGGGCGACTCCACAAATTATATAGTAATGGCAGATATTGTTTCAATGAATTCATTGATGAAGTTGAATTAGGATTTCCATATTAGGTACTATACACATTAACAAAGGCTATAAGATAAGATCTACAATAACTAGAAATTTGGGACCATGTACTATTTGCAAGAACACATTGAAAAGAACTACAACAATTGAAATTTTCACACCAATTACTATTTGCAAGGACAAGAGTTATGAGAAATTGTTGGAGGTAGAGATACGTCAGATCCACTAATAAAGAACGCCGACCAACATAAAAAGTGGTAAAAAAAAAGTTGTTAAGGTAATGTTTGCACTTACATTGTCCATTAATTATAGAATATTTGCTGCACAAGGTGAAAGAGTTTAAAACACCCAAAAAATTTGAGATACATTATAACTCTTTACGATAAGACAAACGTACTATGTGAAGCTACAAAGTATAGAAAAATAGCTCTTGGCTATCAAATAAGGTAGCATGCCCATTGGCCAATATTTCTCCAAGGTTAAAACTTTGTGTAAAGAAATATCAAAGTTGAGCACTGAAAATGTGATTGCAGATACGTGAATCAGAGTACAATAATTCATTGTATTCGTCTAAAATTTAATAGTCGTGTTACGATCACTCATGGGTGGGCCACAATTTTCTAATGGATCAGATGGCACATGACACGCAATTGTTCATGACTAGTGTCTTAAAAAAGAGGAGATTATTCTTCTTATTCAATTTGAGGTGCAAGAAGGTAACAAAATAATTTAAAGAAAAATAAAGTCAGAAGATTTTAAAGGGCAACAAAATCTTTCGTTAAAAGATAAAAGTTGAAAAAATGCAGATGGATGGGGATAATGTACACAACAAGGTAGAGGTGGTCATAGTGAATATATAAGTCAGAAGAAAAATATTTGTTGCTACACTTGTGGACTAATTGTCACTATGCTCATAATTATTGACACAATAATCAAGAAAGCAACATGATAACTTCAATCAATGCAAGAATTGAAGAGACATGGGACATTCATGCCTTGTGTTCATTTGATGTGGTCATGTGTTCATAATAAATCTAATAAGATTAAAAATGATACTGACTAGATTATTTATTATGGATCCTCTAATCACAAGACGAAAGATTTGGAGCAATTGAAAAATACAAAAAGCTATCTAGGTGAAAATCATGTGATTACCGCAAATGACAACTAATTGCCTATTACCAAAACAGTAAAAACAGAAATGATCCATGCTTTAGTTTAGAAAAGGTGAGATCGGAGAAAGTATTTCATATTTAAGGAATGAAGAACATAATTTCTTCCGCTTCACAATTGTCATCATCATGAAACTATATTGTGTTTGATTGTGATGATGTGAAAGTATACAAAATTCCAAAGCTGGTAGATCCACTTATCATAGAAGGGCGATGAGACTAGAGTCTATATATGTTATCAAGGCACAAAAAGCTTAAGTCAATAAAATAAGAAAGAATGAGACTGGTGATTTATATGATATAAGAATCGGGCATATGTTAGTTATTACATGCTCAGAAAATTGAAGAATAGTTTCTCAATAAATGAGTTGATGGCAAAGCTGTAAGTTTGAGATGAAATTGTATGTGCTAGTTTTCAGTTTGTAAAAGCACATCAATTATCATACAAAGAATTGAATTCAAAGGCAAACCCACATGAGTCAGTTCACTTATATGTATGTACCACAATCAAACAAGCGTCAGTAAGTGACTGTAAATACATGATAATTTTCATTCATGATTATTCGAGATATGTTTAATTTGAGTTTATGTAGGGAAAATTTGAAGCATTTGACAAATTTACAGCATTTCGAGAGGAGGCTAAAAAGGATGTGAGATATCGATTGTGTTGCTTATGCACTCATCATGGAGGAGGGTCTAATTGTGGAGGATTCAAGATATACTTACAATAAAGATGTAATGTCGCTAGTTAACATGTCCAAACACACCATTGTAGAATGGAGTTACAAAGAAAAAGAGTTGACATCTTGTAGATATATGTCAAAGCATGTTATAAGCCAAAAATATTTCACAACGCTTTTGGACCAAGTGATTAACTAATTTACACAAGAAAGATAAGAGTTTATTTCACCATTCCATAAGTTTTTGGATTTAAAACTCACGATTAATCACATTAGATTGTTTGGTTTTCTTGCTATGTGTTTAGGTTAATTATGATGACAGTCCCTAAAGTTTAGATTATGATGGCACTTACATCTGTTAAGTCATGGAAGTTATGACAAATGGAAGCACAAAATATTTTTCTTAATGGAGAGCTAGATCAGGACATATTTAAGGAACAACCTAGAGGACTCAAGATTCGACTAAACTCCGAATATGTTTGCTGGCTGAAGAAGACATTACATGGTTTTGATTTTTGAAGCAAGCACTGAGAGCTTGGTATGAAAATATTGCAGAATTCTTAGTGAGTAATGAATAAATGATGTCTCCAACTGATTTCAGCTTGTTTGTGAAAGCCTGGAGTGGAAAGCTTTTAATTGTGCATGTGTATGAGGATGATCTTATCGTCATAGGGGATGATAAGAAAGAAATACAGTACATAAGAGCCAACTTTTCAATTCATTCTCAAATGAAAGATGAGTAGAAGAATTACATCACATACTAGAATTTGAAGTAAAGAGAACTAATGAATGGCTCTTTCTATACTAACATAAGTACACTCTCAAGATCTTTTAAAAAATGCGAGATGCGAGATCGTAAGTCTGCATCAACTCCGATGGATGGTAATACGAGCTTATGCTTAGCAAAGAGTAAAGATCTTGAAGGTGTAATGATGTACAAACGGATTGTGGCAGTCCGCTATATCTAACTCTTACAAGATCTGATATTACATATCCATTTAGACTAGTCAGTCGGTACATACAAAATTCAAAGAAGAATCACTTGGAGACTGCATAACGAATTCTAAGGTATATCAAGGGAACAATCTATTATGATATCTTTTATAAGAAAGATGATACTTGTGAATTGATTGACACTTGTGATGATGACTATATGCTGATAATCATGATATAAGATGCTTCACAACAGGTTATGAATTTAACTTTGACTCATATATGATAATTTGGGGCGCTAAGAGACAACCGATAGTGTCACTAGCTATCAAGTACAAAGTCTCTGCAAAAGAGCAACAGTAGTGGCAACATAAGAACGTTGATGGTTAAAGTAATTGATACATGACTTGTATCAGCCGGCAAACAATGTCGTGAAGTTGTATTGTGATAATCATTTAGCAATGCGGTTAGCTGAAAATCCAGTGTTCCATGCAAGAACAAAACATGTGGAAGTTCATTATCACTATATACGGGAGAAAGTCTTGCTCTGTGAAATAACGATAGAGTATATAATTACTGGAAATTAGGTAGTTGTTATTTTGTCCCGTAAGAAATTTTGTATGATTTTAGCTCAAAAATTCAGAGATATTAAGAATTCATCAACAAACTCTCGCTCTCTCATGTTTTTCTCTTTTGTGTTTTTCTCCTCTCCGCTCCCTTGCTCTCTCACATATGATTACGATAAATAATATAAGGATATCTAATGGTGTATGTTGGCTTTAGAATATAAATACTCTTCATTGACATCTTAATACATGATTGTTTCTTTATTTTTTTGTTCTTTATATTTTCTACATATACTTATAAAAACATGATTTGTTTGAGTTGTACGAGTAATACAGATGATATAGCTTATAAATTTCTGATCATAGTGTTTGCTCTTTGCTGCTTACAAAGATATCAGACGATGTCATGAGGTAGCGACAGTGAGTAAAACTCTCGACTTAAATTGATTGCGCGGAGGAGTTGGACGAATTTGGAAACCTACAAACGACGCTCTAGAGGACTCTTGTCCGTCGGGATAAATGGTTTGGGGATGAGTCGGATAGTACCTTATCTTATTAAGGTTGATTCATCTACGATATATGTGAGTGTATTTTAATGACGTTCAAGTTTGTTCCTAGTGTTCAACGTGTCTTAGGGCAAACTTATTTATTTTAATTATGTAATTTTTTTATTATATAAATGTCAAGAAAATATAATATGAATTAATAATTATCAACAATAATTTATTTAAGAAATTTATATTTAATATAATATGGAAAAAAGGTAGAAAGAAGTATAATATGACATGCGGATCACATGTGCAGTGCAATTTTTTGGATGCACCGGGAATAGGTGCTCTCTTTTGCGACGTCGTTTTGTTTTTGATGAAAATGATGTCGTTTTACGTGTTACACATTAAACACACCGCGTTTGACCAAAACAACTTATGAATAAATATAAGCACATACGATGAATATATATATATATATATATATATAAGCACAACTGATGAATATAGAAGCAGAACTGATGAATATTCATCAATTGTGCTTCTATATTCACCAGTTGTCTATATAAGCACAATGATAAATAAAAAAGCAGAATTTATGAATATTCATCAGTTGTGTTTCTATATTCATCAGCTGACCTGCTATATTCAACAGATGATTTGTGCTTCAATATTTGCAGAAAAGAACAACTGGTGAATAAATAAGCACATTTAGTGAATATAGAAGCACAATTGATGAATATTCACTAGTTGTGCTTATATATATATTCATCAGTTGATCTGCTATATTCATCAGATGACCTGTTATATTCATCAGATAATTTGTGTTTCAATATTTGCAGAAAAGAACGTGTGAATATTCATTAGTTGTGCTTCTATATTCATCAGTTGTGTCAGAAAATGAGAAAAATGACGTCATATTTCATTAAAATTCAAATGACGTCGCAAACGAGAGTACCGACTCATGAATCACCTAAGAATAATCGTATGACACAAATCCTACGGACACAAATCTACTTTATTTTAGACCTGGGCCGTGGCCCACACCACCCATTTTGGGCCTGTTCACGATCAGAGTGATGGATGGTGACCTATCTGACGGTACGAGGAGATCTTATACCTTTTTTCGGTTACGGGACATGATCACACTTGGAGTATCTGTCGCTAGAGACAATCGATAGCTTCATCTAACTCCACATTCTTCTCACTTCAAAACTCGCCAAAGAGACGAGAAAATGTAATGTCACTGATAAAATGGGTCAACACAAAGGGGAGAGACCTTGAAGGATTTAAAAAAATCGACTGATTTAGTATAATATTTATGATCGATTTTATTGATTCATTAAATACAACTGATCTTATTAAATTGTGTTGAGAAATATGATTGATTGAATATGAAAAGTTGTTTTGTTTAATTGAACAAAACGATATTATTTAATTTGATGATCAAATGACTTAATTTTTTTAAATAAATCTAATTCATATAATAATATTAATTTAATATTGTAGCTATAAATTGTATTTTAAAAATCAGTCTAAATTTTTTTTTTCAGACGCCTTTTCAACAACTCAGGTAGTCGGGACCATAATTGAGTAGTCAAGTGATACTTTGACTTTTCAACGCGACATGTGACGACTTTTGATTGGTTGTGTCTACATTTCATGTGGTGAAATATGTCCACCAAATAATCACTTTTACATAATGTGCTTAATTTATGTTCTTATCTTATTTTTAAGCTAAACTAATACTCTAACCGTCCTCTAATAGAAGTCATGTAAAATAAATTGTGTGATTGAGATAAACTAATACTAGTTAATGACTAAATTTAATAATTATGTATTCAATACATTTTTTAAATATTTGTACAAAATATAAAATGTGATGTATTATTACTGATTTTAAATTTGGGTGTACAAAATCTGATCTGGACCGAAAAATGATTCGGAATCAGACCTGAATGGACTGAACCAGACCGATTGATTTCGGTCCGGTATTTGGTCCACTGATTTTGTGGATTCTGGTTTCCCGTCTTGTCCTGTCCAAACCCGTAAAATTATGGACCTGAATGGAACAGGTCTATAATTTCTTAATAAAAACATAATACTTTTAATATAATAATTAAATATATTTTATTTAATATATAAATAGAAAATATTTTTTATTAATATTCTAATAAAAATTAATTATTATTCGGGAATTCGGTCCAAACCGGTCCAGTCCGGTCCGGTCTTCGAACTCTAAGAATCGTCAATTCTGATTCCGATCCAAACCCGTTCTGGTCTGATTTTGGACCGGTGTACACCTCTAGTTTTAAAATGAGTTTTTTATTAATTATGATGATAAAGTAATTTTTTAAGATATATGAGATTATTAAATGTGTATTGAAATTGTTAAATAACTCATAAAAGTAGACAATTAAGCATTAATTAAGTGACTAATAAAAATGAGAAATAGAGTAATGTAAATACACTTTGTTCTTATTTATTTGGCAATAACTATTATAGTTCACCAGATTCTTACATTCATATGACATTATGTGATTATTATTTTGCCTATGATTAGGCAATAGTGTAATGAAATGAACGTCTGGTGCCACTACAATATTGTATGACAATGGCGGCGGCACCACTCATCACCAAAACTATTCATACTTTAACTTTTGTATAATCAATTAAATTTAAAAATATTATATGTTTTATTTTTACACCTCAATTTATATTAAGAAATATCATATTTTTTATTTTTATAATAAAAATTCAGTTTTAAAATATTTTATTTTATTTTGGTATAAAATTATTCAATAATATATTGATTTTTTTTACTCAAAATAAAATTTCTAATTTTGCCACTGTTGCATGACACATTGTTTCGCCAGTTTAATCTTATTTTTAATCTGATTGCAGTTTTAATAATATTTTGTCGTGATTATTTCACACTTCTAATTTAATTAGTTTACATCTAAATTTAATACATGAAAGTTATTGTGACAAATAAAATAAAACAGAGAAATTATCGGCTAGCAGTAGATGCCAGATGGAAACAAAGAAGAAGAGATTAGTTAACTGTAAATCTGTAATTAGTGGTGGATCCACTGGGGTCAGCAAGGCCAGTCATTCCCGAATTCCACATAAATTATATTTATTTATGGTAAAAAAAATTATATACATAATTTCTACTTTACTTTTAATTTTGCGCTCTCGAATTCAATTCAATATTTTAATAGTGTAATTTTATCTTTCCAAAAAAAAAATTCGAAAACCGTCACTGAACTGTAATCAACCTAAATGATTATCTTGTCTATAAAGCTTAAGTCACAAATGCGAAACGACATCGTAAGCCTATCAAAATAAGATTAAACCAGTGTTAGTATGAGACATTAGTTAACTGTAATCAACCCAATTGATTATCTTAGCAATCAAAACTGACCGTTTTTGTTTAATTAGACCTCGATTTGGTCAGACACGTTATGTTTTGGAATTATTCCCAGTTAGAAGTAGCGGCGGATTTAGGAACTTTTGTTCAAAAAAAAAATTATAAATTAAAATTTTAGGTTAAATTTGGAGGAACGAAACTAATCAAATTTATGAATATAAATTTTTTTTAACCATGAGTAAATATATTTTAGGTGGAATTTGAGGGACGGCGGTCCCCGTGACCCATATAGAATAATTAATACTTAGATGGTGTATTTATAGTGGTATTATCCCACATCACACAAGTTAAGTTTTAAATGATCTTCATGGTTGTGAGTAATCTACTGGTTGGCTTTCAACAAATTTATTTACGGTACAGAGATAAAATTTATTCTTCAAAAGTCAGATTATTGATCCCTCCATTTTAGGTGAGTTTATTAATCGATCAAATTTAACAAAATATATATATATATTATTATTATTAATATAACATTATAATGCATATATCCGATCACCAGAGGATTTGAACTCTGACTATAAAAATTGTCAGAATTCACCTCTCATCCTCATTTTGTTAATATAATAGAAAATATCGCATTCTTTTCCTACAAATGTCATATTTATAAGCTTATATCTTCAAGTAATTCTTGCACGTTTTTCTCTCTAACAATTACCATTTATTTCTAGTTGGAACCTGTGACCTCATTTTGAGCTTGACTTTTTTGACGTCGTGTACTGAAATTGAAATGTGCAAAAAAATTCTTATTTATTTTAAATAACAAAAATGAAAAAACAAATTGATTGGACTCTTTGAGGAATCGAAACAGTTGAAAACTAAAAATAGGGGCAACAATTGGAAGAACCCTTATGCGTATAAAGGTTGAATTCATTATATAAAGTCTTGGTGATGGGGATATTGTCTAGTAATTTCGAGTGCGTGTCAAATGATTCACATTTTTTATCTGTCGGGTGTAATTTATATTTAACTAATTTTTTTTTAAAAAAATAATGAAAATGAAAAAAAAAAAAAAGCAGTTTACCAAGACATTGAAATGTCACCAACAAGGTGTTGGCCTAGTGGTATTGGATGTTGTCTAACAACCCCAAGGTCATCGGTTCAAGTCCTGTTGGTACCGCATTTACGCTTAGATACGCTGGAGGTGCGCGTGAGCTGGCCCGCAGTGAGTATGGGCGTACACTATCAAGGTGGAGGGGTGTGCGACCCCTGGCCACTAAAGGGGAAGTGGGAAACCACTATCGATCCCCTTATTTAAAAAAAAAAGAAAAAAAAAGACATTGAAATGTCAAGTGGTTTGGAGGTCACAAAGCCGCTTTCTGCATAATATATACGTGCGTGGACTTAGTCAAATATAATATTGTTTTTTTAATTAGGAGATATTTTTTTTTCTTTGAATTCAAATTTGAGGAAGGGCTTCGTGTCATAACTCATATCTGATATCTCGCCCCCAAGTTCCCTTTTTGTATTCATTATTTAATATTAAGGTTGTGATTGGTTTGAAGAAAGTTAGAAGAAAAGAAAAATATGAGGGAAAATGAATTCATCGTAAAATTCATTTTATTTTCTTTTTGTTTGGTTTGGAGTGAAAATTTTTGAAGAAAGTACTAAAATATTTTTTAAATTAAAAAATTTTTCTTCAAATTTTTCATCTAACTTTCCGTTTAGTTTTCCATTACCAATTTTTCCTGAACCATACAAGAATTTCTTCTTATTTTTCCTCAAATTTTCTTTTTCCTCTGATTTTCCCTAAACCAAACACAGCCTAAATGACATCATTTGGATTCAAATTCGTGACTGGATCAATATGAAAACAGATATCTATAGTAATTCAACTCACTATAAATATGCATGAGCAAATAAATAAATATATATATATATATATATATATATATATATATATATATATTAATTCAGAAAAAGACTCGGCACATATATTTATTTACCTGTTTTATTGGTGTCATCCTATTTCAAACTTGAAAGGATCGGATTTTTAAATTTTAGAGTAATAGCCTTACGCCAACTTGATTATCCACATGGAGTATTATTGCTGCATGGTTACAGAGACGATTTCATTAGGCTTATTGGGGCAGCCATCTTTCCGTATTCCATTTAAAATATCACTACAGAAAAAAATATAAATTTATATGTATAATTTTCACTAAAATTTTAACTTTATCTCTTCAAATTTAATTCAAAATTTTAATTATAAAAAAATTTATAAAACCGCCGCCGGCGCCGCAGCTGCTATGGAAGGGATCAAAGAGACTTCATTATAAGAATGAGATGTGCATCTTACAATTAGTAATATTGTAATAATGCATGCATTATTTGCCACTAGGACGTTGACTTGATCATGTCATCTGATCCATTCATGCTCTGCCACTCACCTCTAAATCAAGTTTTTAAAAAAATATATGTATATATATTTTTTAAAATTATATTCTATTAACGGTTAATTAGTTTATAATTAGGGGGTCAGCACTTGCGTAGGGAACCGACCATGAGACAATCCCTTAAATGATAATTTAGTTATTTGCAGTTGTGGGGTTTTTTTTAATATAAAGTAGTTGCAGTTACTTTCCAATTCTCTGAAGTCTGAACCATTTCTTTATTACAAAAATAAAAATGTAATAATCAGATGTAATTCATTGAATAAAAAAAACTAAAAGTCCTTTATCCTTTAAAATATCCAGTGTTGTAAAAGGCGCTAGGCGGTACTAGGCGGTTGGCTTGGGACCTAGCGACTAATCGGCTAGGCAGAAGGATTAATCGGATGATTAGGTGGATTTATATATATTAATAATATATTTAATAATTAATTATAAAATTATACCTATAAAATTTAATTTTATTTTAAAAATAAAATATATAAAATAATCTAGGCAGGGCGTTTTTAAAACGCCCAGAGACTAATCGGGCGCCTAGACGGCTATGCGGCCGCCTTTTAGAACAGAGAAAATATCTCGTGTAAATAACTTTTTTTTAGTTTTTTTTATTTGTCTTTTTCCCATAAATTTTTTTTCGGGTGACTTTCATTTTAGAAAGTCTAGCTTTGAGTGGCAGAGCCACATATAGATCAGGGGTCATCATATGAGCCCTCCCAATTTTTAATTTCACCTAAAACATATGCATATTTATGATATAAATTTAACAAAAATATAAATATGACTCCTGTAATATATATTTTTTACTTTTATAGTCTAAACTTCATAGTTATTAAAACCGGAACGGACTTGGTTTCAGTCCGATTTACTTACACTTACCAAGCTGCATTCTGAACCGGAAAAAATCGGACTGAACCAGCCAATTAGGGAAAAACCACTTAAACCGTCTAATTTAGTTGTGAACCGATTAAACATAATAATAAATCATCTAATCACTCTTAATTAATTCAATTAATTGCAAAAATATGAGGATGAAAAGATTCAAACCTAGTGCTAGACACCTTTGGACGTAAGTTCTACCATTACGGCACCTGCTGTAGTGTGTATTTATATTATTCATTACATATTTTTTCGACACAAATTTTACATTTAATTGGACCGGTGATTGAATCGGTCCGGCCCGATTTTTGGTCCGGTTCTAATAAAGATGCTAAAACTAGTACATTTTAAATACAATTATTAGCTTATAAGTTTCTAACTCAAAATTTAAATTTACTCACATCTCATACACATAAAAAAAATTTTTGACACCCTGACTTAATGTCACAACTCCGCCACTACTAACTTTGGCCAACCACTGTTTTAAATTAATAGTGAATTAAGTTCCACCGCACTATGAAACTAGAAACTACGGTTGGAGTTTGAATAGATTTTTAGTGAGATGACATAAGACCTTCTTAACCTTAGCCTTTTAATTTTCTATGTATGTGTGTCTCTCGCCACACACATTTTAGTGCTCTGAAGCTATCTACAGTCAGTCCAGTAGTTATTGATGTTGAGGTTGAAGTATTGTTGCTCTTTTTTTCCTTTAATTTTGAAGGGTTCAATAATGGTTCTCTTCTCTTTTAGTGGTTAGGGACCGCACAACCATTCCACCTTGATAGTGTACGCTCATATTCATCGCGGGCAAGTTCACGCGCACCTCAAACGTATCTAAACGTAAATGCGGTAACATCAGGGCTTGAACTCAGGACCTTTAGGTTGTTAGACAACACTCAATACCACTAGATCAACACCTTATTGATAGTATTGCTGCTTTGTGATCTACGATCTGCCTAGCCTAGCTAGTAGTCAAAAGCAATGTTATTTGATTGTAATTGAAGTTGGCGTCACAGTTATTTGAGGCAGTGGTTGTTTTGCTCTCTATGTCAGTGACCACCTCCATTTACTCATCCAATGTTTCCATTTAGAAAAAAATTGAGGGAAATAAAATTTTGAAGAAAAATAGAAAGAAATATTTTGTTTGGTTTAGGGTAAGCTAGAGGAAGAAAAATTAAATAAAAAATTTTAACTTTAAACTTTTTTCCACGAATTTTTCTTCGTTAACCAAACAAAAAGGAAAATGAAACTGCTTATAAGGAGAATTCACCATCCCTCCCATTTTTCTTTTCTTCTTATTTCTCATTAACCAAGCACACTATAAGTCTATTATTTTTTATTTAGTTTTTTTTTAAATCGTAATTTTAATTTTTTGCAATTCAACATCATTTGTATCTATTTTTATCTGAATAATTAAAGTTTAAAACTAAAATTTTCAATAATAAAGATAAAAATGAAAAAAAAAATTAACAGATTGGAAAAATTCTCCTTAAAATAGTTAAATGGAAAACAAATACAATAGAAATCTTATGAGTTATGTACGAGTAAGAGATCGGTAAAACAAAATCATTATCTTTATTAATTTTTTTATTTTAGAATTTAGGGTGTTAGGATTTTAAAACTCTAAAATTTATTGTGTTTTATGATTTTAAGATTTTTGGACATTTGAGAATCCTGAATACCATAAAACTGAAATAAGAAAACAAAATACTCCCTCCATCCTCTAATATACATTGTTTAAGGTTAATTTGAGTAGATTAAGATGAAATAAATGCTAGCGGTTGAATAAATTTAATGAGTGAGTGGTTGATTTTTTTCCAAAACATTCTTGCAAAAAGTAAAATTTGTAAATTGTTACTGGTGATAAATAATTTTTTATTGATTATGTTAAAGAAGTGATTAATGTTTGACATTTTAAAATAGTTGTTGATATTTAATACGCATTGAAAATTCCTAAATGACAATTAAAAATAGATAAAAAAATCGGTTTAATGATATATAAAAAAGGACACAGGGAGTACACCATTAGTATTTTGTATGTGATATCCGATAATCTCAGTAGTTATTGTGCATTTATATAAGCCGAGAACCCGACAACATAATTGAACATGCTGGCTCTGTCCATTGGGAGTAAATGGCTTCAGGCCAATCCAAGGTCTCAGCTCTACACATTTGTAGCCCCCCGCATCAACAACACTTCATTTTGATCATCATACATTTTACCAAACTGCGCTGATTTTATAATGAAAAAGGGAGGAATGAAATTGAGGAATTTTTTAATTTTTCTTGTTTTAATCATGTAATTTAAATTTCATGTCACCATTTATTAAAAAAGTTAGTCCGCTTTTTTTGTAAAAAATGTAAAATAGTATGTGCAAGATTGTTCATCATCTCATGTAGTACGTACATTACTTCATCATCACATGTTGCTCACATTAGAATATGCATATAAATTAGGGATAAAACCCAAAAGGGGTCCTGAACTATCACCACTTACCTAATTGCGGTCAGAACTACCACGATTTTCAAAAAGGGTGCGATGAAAAAAAAATTGGACTGATTTTCTAAAATAAAATTTGTCATTACATTCCTAACCTAATATTATTACAAGACTTAGATTTGTGTGCGAAAATTACGTCGTTTGGTTATCAAAATAAATTATATCATTTTAAGCACATAAAGAAAACAACGTCTTTTGATAACTAAATAACGTAATTTTTGCACACAAATTTAATTCTTATAATAATATTAGGTTTGGAATATAATGGTAAATTTTAATTTAGAAAATCAGTCCAATTTTTTTTTCATTGCACCCTTTTTGAAAATCATAGTAGTTCTGATCGCAATTGGGTAAGCGGTGATAGTTCAGGGCCCCTTTTGGGTTTTTTCCCTATAAATTAATAGTGTTCACAGTACAGTATGTGAGGGTGAACACTGTACATATACTGTTGAATTTGGAGCTAACTCATATTGGATTTCAAAAGTCTAAGTCACGAATCAACAATCCAATATATGTAAATCACATCTTCTGTCCAATAGACGATGTGAACATTTCGCTAAGTGCTTACTCAACAAGCTCTTTCTCACTTGACGAAATGTCACATGCTATGTCCCCTTAATCAAGACTTCGTAATGCCCATCTTTATTGCATGCATTCTTTTCGTTGGTGTGTCATCTGCGTTTTTCCCTCCTATCTTGGGGTTCAACCCACATTTTAATCGCCTTGTGACTCCTTCTGGCTTAGACAACTCACTCGCACTTTTACGGTCACTCTCGTCATCCTACAGCGTCGTCCTTCATACTTGAAGTGCCATTACTCGTGCCCTTGACCTCCAAGTCATATCTCATGTCTCACATACTAGTTCTAGACCGAATCATCGGCTGTGATATCAAACTGAATTTTGAAGCGCTTCATATTTGATGATATCTCTACTGTAATTCAAAACTCTAAACTTGTAAATCATGTTCAATAATCTAATATAAGTATATCTTTTATTCTCTCAAATAGACAATATGAACATTTTACTGAATGCTTACTCAAACACATACTATTTTGCATTTTATTTCATAGAAATCTATCAAAATCTTTATAATTGATTACAAAAACGTATTAAAAAAATTAAATAATTCAGCACACAAATAAATATGAATTCTCAATTATTAGTCCACCATCTAATGGATGACAATTAAATTAATTTTTTAATTAATTTTCATTTGAATGATTAATGTTTGAAATTTTGTTTACCGCCTTGCACTTCAATGACGACATAGATAAACATTTTCATTAAAATAACATATTACTAATTATTTGATTAATTATTCAAAAATTATTCATATTGTTTTCAAACGAATTAAGTGTCCTTGATTATATTTTTTAGAACACTGGATTATCCAACACTTTCATGAAAATATTATTCTACTCAGAATATACAATTATATAAGGAGGTTCATATAATATTCAAAAATTATTTAGATAAACCGTCTCTAGATACAACCAATCATAGATCAATATTTCACTTAAAGTGGGATATCGTTTGTTCAAAATTAAATATTCATGTGCCCCCTTTTAAATAAAGTGTGAGTGTGTTATTGGTTGTCCCCCATGATCTAATATTATCTACGGATCAAATCCAAAAAGATTTGGATTATCATCACTTATCTAATTGCGATCTGAACTATCACGATTTCTTAAAATGGTGCGATGAAAAAAAATGAATTAATTATCTAAAATAAAATTTATCGTTGCATTCCCAAACGAATATTATCATAAGATTTAGATTCGTGTGCAAAAAATAGGTCGTTTGGTTATCAAAATAAATAATATCTTTTTGCGTACATAAAGAAATGACGTTTTTTCATACTCAATCATCCATAATTCTCAAAAAATTTAATAATATTAATTATATTTAAAAAATCAAACAAACTAATCTTAAGCATCATCTAAAATCAGTTCAATTTTTTTCCATCCCACTTTTTTTGAAAATCGTGATACTTCAGATCGTAATGAGTAATGAGTGATATTTCAAACCCCTTTTAGAGTTTTTTCCCTATTATCTAACAACTTCTCAAAATCTTCTAGATCAAAAAAGCATTACTGATCACCTAATTTATTGTGCTAATTAAATGACTGGATTTAAATGTATTTAATTAAAATTATTTGAGGCTGAAAACGTAGGTAGGCTTCTGTATAGCAACCTACAAAGTTGAATAACTGAGTCAGTTTAACTTATTGTGATTTCAAGTAAACAAATTATTATAGCCCACATATTAATCAAAAGCATGATTTGCAATTTCTGTATTATGTTAATAAAATCTTATTTAAAAAAAATTATGTATTATGTTAAACTAAACTGCATTGAAATGAGGATTATTGTTAGAAATATTGAAATGAGGCGAACTGAGTGAAGGAGGATGCAAAATATAATTAGAATGCTAAAAAAATAAAAAACAGGGCATCCAAGTTTGAATTTTAGAAATTTGTTTGATATTGGAAAAAAAATTAAGTTAAAGGAAAAACATTGATACAATGTTAAAAGACATTTTAATTTAAAGAAAAATGATGGAAACTTAGAAGAATTGATTAAATGAAAATATATTTTGATATTTTTCTATGATTTTTAATTTTAATAAAAAATAGAAAAAAAGATGATTCATGAGAATTATTTACCCTACAATTTTCATTTTCTTATAATTTTCTCCAAATCAAATAAAGCCAAATAGAAGGAACTCTTAAAAGACTCTATTTAGCTTAGAAAACAGTATATGACAAGAAGAAACTTTTTTTCCAAATAAGCCTTTTTGGGTTGTTTAGTTTCCATTACTGTATTATTCTTTATTTAAGTCCATTGTGGCCTAGTTTTTGAACATCAGGTTTTAAAACAAGACTTTTATTTATTTTTATTTTTAATAAAATCACAGAAATTATATTATAATACAAACTGCGGTTTCAGTTTTTGAACATTTTAAATATATGATTTTTCAGTAGAAAATAACTGCTCACCAAAAATTATATCTGGACGAAAACTAAATAAATAAAAAAGTCAGTTCATAAAGTTTTTTTTAATAAGATAGATACAAGATAAATTTTCAATGAATTTCGATCGATAAGAAATATAACAAAGAGATTATCAATACATTTTTTATTTAAAAAAATCTTCTATTTTTTTCCCATTCAACTTTGTTTTCAAACTTCCTATATATCAAACGGAGACTAACTGTTTTTGAGTATTTTATAAAGTTTGGGTTTGTAAAATTTTCCAGGGAGAAAAGTAGAATAAAATGAAGGATTAAAATCCCCAAACAGTGTGGTTTTGAAACAAAACTAGACGGTTTTAAATACAAATACCAATCAGATGTTGACACATGTGCATTGAAATATAAATATTATTATAAATTAAATGTCTAAACACATATGATTTGCGGACAAAGAATATTAAAAATCAAATCTAATCTCGTTTCATTTGGCTGTTGAATTGCTTGGTTGCACTAGATTTCATACTTAAAATGAATATATTTATTTTTCAATTTCTTCATTTTTGAATAGTCTCTTTATATGGAGTATCTTTTCGTAGAAAATTAAAATATTAAAATAATATAATTTTTATTTTATTTGTTTATTTGAGTAAAGTTGACATTCAGTTGCATAATAAATTGACTCGGTGCACCTGCACATGATCAACTCTCCCACTGCCTACGACCGAGTCTCCTGCGACCTCACGCTACGCCCCCAGAAGCATCTGCTTCCGACCCACCACCACAACAATCTCTATAAATTCACGAAAAAGAAATTCAAAAATCAGCCACGAGCAGAAGCTGACTCGTAGATTATGACAGGCTTCTCACCCTCCACCTGCTTCTCCCCAGCGCGCACCTCCGCCGCAAGAAAACGCCACCACCCGCCGTCCGCGGCGCTGCAGCGGCTGCAGGCGGTGCTCGCCTCCCTGGGCCACCTGGCGGCCAAGCTGAGGCACCTGAAGCAGAACAAAATGGTGGTGGTCCGCGGGAGCAGAGCGGGTGATGAGATGGGTCGAGGCGACAGAGACGAAGCGCTCTGGCAGAGGGCGATACTGATGGGAGACAAGTGCCAGCCGCTGGACTTCTCGGGCGTGATTTATTACGATGAGAGAGGGAAGCAGGTCCTGGAGCCGCCGTCGAGGTCGCCCAGAAGCCCCCTGCCTCGGAGCCCTCTGCCTGGCTACCTCCATGCGAGGTGAGATGGAGGAAGAGATTCAAGTCTCAAGTCTCTTCATCTTTTGTGCATGTCGCCGAGTCGAATGTGGTCGTTTTCAGTGCTGTCGGGTGCGTTTAGGGTTTGGTTTTCAGTTGATAGAAACTCGTTGTGAATTGGTTTGGATGGCAAGTTCAAGATTTGTACGTACCATCAAGGGTTTGTAGTGACAACATATTTCTGTTCATATGATACCACCGGTGTGCTTAAATCTAAGTCGTTAAACAACACCTAAACAATTACAGAATCAACACGTTATATGGACTTAGGGCCTGGAAGTAGCTTTTTTTGAACGAGTCTTGCAGAAACAAGAATTCAACTCAACTCGGATTTCTTTGATGGTTAGTTAGTCAACTGATGGTGACAGCTCAAGTTGCCAGCAGGCATGCTATGGCTCTGGTTCAGTCATGAGTTTGTGCCCCGGGTAAATGGATGCTGCTACATGGCTCGACTTCAGGATGAGATTGGGTACAGTGGTTTTGATTTCCAGGATCAAGCGAGGCTGATACCATTTGGTCAGAGCTCTGGTTTTGGAGCTGGCTAAACTGAATTAGGGGTCAGCTTGAGTCCGTCCCTGGTATTGTTTCTTTTTGCGCTTATATCTTAGTTGGAGTCTTGCACAAAACCCACTTCAATTTTCACCAGCTTAGGCCTCGGTTTCCATCCAGGGCAGATGGTGAATGAATTTAAAGAGCACTGTGAATATCAGAGAGTACCTCATTCAAAATAATACAAGCAAGAAGACGCTCAACACAATGAGATCTTTATACAACACAAGAACACCACACTTGAATGATAGTAAAGCATCTACTTTAAAAGAAAAAATCAATAAACGTATTTAATCACCAAAAATCCCTGAAAATAAACATTCATTGCTCTCTTGGCTCTTCTGAAAACAACAGGAAACGCCCATTTGAACCTTCAAAACTACGTTTTATCAACCTCTGATAAGATAAACTCAGTTGGCAACATGCCTAATTACAGTCTCAACTCCTCTTTAGTAAGTATTGTATCACTAAACATCCAACCACTATTGGGCTTACCTAGTTGCTCTATTGAATAGTCAGCATTTTAACCTATCCGGCAATAATCAGAGTGACCCATTGTGCCACAGATACCACTCAGCCTAGACCAGGCCTCATATTCCAAAACTAGAACACCTCCCTCAATAACATTTTAAACCAACCTAATAAGTAATCCATATTTGCTAAGGAAACCCAAATCGAATCAATCAATCCATCATCATTAACGGAGTAACACCTGGTATATTGATTCACACATTAACTCACAACACATTCCACAACCATCAACATGCAACAAACAACAGCAAACCCAAGACTTCCTTTTCCAACCCCATTAAAGAAGGAGGTAACCTCAAATCCAGCTCAAGCTCCGGGAGCAGCATCCTTGACCTTCCTCTGCAAGTACCCACCATATTCCTTTGCATA
This sequence comes from Kalanchoe fedtschenkoi, assembly GCA_002312845.1. Classification (NCBI taxonomy): domain Eukaryota; kingdom Viridiplantae; phylum Streptophyta; class Magnoliopsida; order Saxifragales; family Crassulaceae; genus Kalanchoe; species Kalanchoe fedtschenkoi. Next base: position 45,124 of record NQLW01000255.1, on the reverse strand, counting down.
ATCCTTAACATTGCTCGCTGTGTCGACAATCCGGCTCCTCGCGTATTCCACCCTCCCAGCTCCTGGCGGGTTCATCCCTCTGAAATATTTATACATCCAAGATCCACCAGCCACGACACTAAACCCAACCCCACACAGCCCCAGGACGGAAGCAATTGCTACGAACAGGAAGATGGCAAGGGGGATCCAGACGGGGCTGGAGATGAGGATGATGGGCGAGAAGAAGATCAGGGCGAGGACAGTGGCGGTGAGGGTGATGCCAGAGAGGATCAGGAGGATGGCGACTGTGATGATGAGAGTCAGGATGCCGAGCATCTGGGTGGAGTTTGGGGAGTGGGTTTGGAGGTTGGAGAGGAAAGTGGCGATGGGATTTGTGCGGGTAGGCTGCCGGTGACGATCTGTCATTGTTGAGTGAGGTAGAGATTCAGATGGAGAAGGAAGAGATGACGCCTGGTGATGAAGGTTGGATGGAACAGGGATCTGGCAGTGGGAGGAGATGCCTATGATTACCTACACGTGTAGGTTGAGATCTACATGCAGGGAGCACACGTGTTCATCAGCCATGGTGTAGCAACATTTATGACATGTTGGAGAACATGTCTGTCTCTGCCATGTCACATTTCAGCATTGTCCGAGTCAAGCATGGAATCACAGATTCGTCCAGGTTCCAAGATTCCAGGTGAAAGTCTTGAATCTAAACAGCAAGTCCTCAGCTTCAATGTGCTTGTTTCTGTTTCTTGTCTGGAATGGGGGTGCTGTTGTTGGCAGCAATGGCCAGCTCCATCAGGCTTTCATAGTCTATTTCAGTTGCCTTGTACTTGAGTCGAAGCCCAGCCTGGGTCCACGATCGGATGCAGAGGATGGTTTGAGTGCTTCCATGCTCGAGGCATAATCTTTGTTTTTCAATCTCATCGCCCTTGCTAGTGAACACTTGCTCCGGTGTGGCGGCCGTAGCTTGCACGGCTAGAAAATCTCGAGCCATAAGTGATAGTCGAGGATAGCGGCTGCTGTTGACTTTCCACCAGTCCAGGACATCTGTTTGTAGTAATGCAGGAGGCTCAGATAAATACTGGGTCAACTCGTCGATGGATGTGCTCATGCTTGCTCTGCGTTTCTTTCTTGCGATTTCCTCAGCGAACGAGACACAACCTCCATCTTCCATTTCAAGAGGATTGTGATTGTAGCCACTTGAAATTGATGGAAAATGGCTAGATGAGTAATATCTCACGAAGTGGTTTCTTGCTTCCTCCAGGTAACTTTCAGCATTGAGGGCCTCTGGAAGTAATTCGACTTTGATCCGCGGATCAAGTATGGCGGTCATGTATGTAAATAGGTTGCAAACCTGACTGTGGTAGCTGTGAGATTTCCTCGCCATCTCTTCCAAGGGGTGCTTGAGCCAATCTGGGCATTGACGAGAGTCTTTGTAGGCAGCTATAGTTTCAGAAATATGATCCATGAAAAACAGAACAAGGCCAATTGTAGGGGACTTGCTTGTGCACATGTCGCTGGTGGTCTTGTAGAAAGGTTCCAGAAATGAATGCATGACACTGGCAGCTTTTTTCTCAGAAATGCCAAGCAACATCTTAGAACCTACTAGTCCATCCTCGTACTTTCTGATCATTGCATCCATAGATTTACCAGCCTGCATTAGAAATAACCTCATTAAACTTTGCAGAGTCCAACCCATGCCCTGTGCAAACCTTTTGGAAATTAAGAATTAGCAAGTATACAGCAACAAGTGACTGGGATAGTAGAATTGACAAGTAACAAAATTCTAACCTAGCTGACGCTGTGTTCCTAGAAAAACTAAGTGCATCTTCTCAGCAGCAAAAAATATTTGCGCAAGAGAAATTAAGCATGCTAATAAAATAAAAACTCTTACTATATTTCAAATTCGCAAAAACTACAAGCAGACTGGAGCTAGTTACTGAGTGCTAACCGAAATACCTTACACACAATATCCAGCATTTGGTAACTGCCACTCCACCGAATTGAAGAATCAAGGGGAAACTTCCAAGTCCCTTCTTGATAAGCCATTGTCGTTTGACTGAAGTCCTCGCACATTTCCTTTGATGAATTTATCTCTAGAACAAATTCCCTGGTCTTATTAATCACCGGCCTAACTGCCTTCAGTCCATCATCTATGATCATGTTCAAAGTTAGAGCAGCGCACGGTATGTAGCAAAACGAACCAAGAGCATCCAAGTCCTGTTTCAAGCTATGGCATGCTTGTATCACATTCATACTGCTATCATGGGTGCAAGAAAGAACTTTGCAGTTCAAGTTATACACTTTTAGGACTCTGGCTAATGACTCATATATTTCAACACCACTAGATGGAAACGATATGCGGCATACATCCAGAAGCATCTTCTGGAAGGACCAATTTTCATCAATAAACTGGCAAGTAACCCCCATGTAAAATATCTGCTCATGTGACGTCCAGAATTCCAGGGCTAATGAGATCTTAGACAAGACATGATCCAAATATGTTTTCACATCTTCTTGCATGCTCCTAAACACTTCGCGAATTGCAGCTTGGTACTTTTCCCTAGGCCAAAGGTTAATTGATGGATTCAAAAATTTAAAAGAATTAGCGAGCCACTTTTCATCTAATGTTGAAACAGGGATAGAAGCTTGAATAAGCCATCTAATGAGCAACCAGTTCAGATGGTCATAATCCAGCAGCGGAGTTTTTTGGTGTGCTTGAGGTTGAGGTTTCTTAGGTGCAACTGTAGGCTGGGGAGTAGACGTACTGATAGTATCGTTCGATTTGTCATATCCTGGATGTCGATTTGTGAGATGCCTTCCCAAATTTCCTTCACCAGTCAAAAAATAATTTGAAAAAAACGAGAGGATCAGAGTATTATTCATTACAAAATACATATCATCAGCCACGCCAAATTCAGAATGAAAAATGCTAATAGAATGAGCGGAGTACGATTTATGACAGGATTAGAGTACCTGTGGCTGTAGCAATAGAATAACTTTGGCCACAAAATTTGCATTTCCGGCTTTTACCATCAGGAGAAGTTTCAAAATACTTTAAATAAACGGATGTCATGGTCTTCTTTCTGGGCTTTGATGAAGAACTAGCATTCCCTTTGTCTGAAATTACCAATCCATTGTCCACGGGCTCAATGTTAGGTGCCGCCAATTCCATCACCAGTTTAGAATCAATTTCTATCCAACGAACAGCACAAAGAATTATAACAACATAAAGACCGAAGGACCCATATCTGATGTGATAACAGACTAATGAAAGCTAAGGAACAGCTGAGAATCCTTCAATCAGAATAAGCATAAGTATTCAGCAAGTACCACCCAATTCAAGGAACTTAACTTTTTACGGTCAGATAACTATTCCACTCCTTGTGAACCGTTAAACAAATGCCATCAAAGATGTATAAAGCACTTCGGGTATGATTTCTTGCAGTAAAATGATGACAGACATCATTTACCTTTGTAAGTCTTGAACGCATTGGCCATATTCCACTCCATTTGTTCTCCTCACTTTCTACAACCTATCTCCACCTGAACCACATAGATAATCAATACATTGTACACAGCCCCAGTTTAAAGATTAGAGCATTGAGGATGCTCAGAAATGAGTGCTTACCGAAATTTATATCACAAAAACATACAAACAGACACTGGCATTATGCGTAGTCCAGAAAAAGGACCTCCTTCGAAAAATGCTTAGTCAAATTTGAGGCTTCTGAACCGCCAGCTGGGGAATGTGCGTTCTATATACCACTGAAACACACCATTGAAGCAGCTATCTTAAGCACAACTCCAAAATAATTAAGGTCAGCAGCAGCAATGAGGCCCTATTAGCAACAAAATCTATCAAAACCAAACCTTCAGAAATGAAAGGAGATGTATGGAAATGAGGTACTTCTTCTGCTTACGAAACAGGTAAGGGCTGAATTTGATCTTCTTCGCCGATCAGTCAAGGCAGTGACGTCATCGTAATCCGAATCCGTGAAAATTAAGGAGACGGGTGAACACGGAATTCACGAACACTGAGCCGGCTGAAATGCGAATTTCAGGGGATTGTGACGGGGAAGGCGGAGAGATGGAGGGAAAAATGAAATTGAAGGATCGGCGCTGGATCTGAGCCGGGATGGAGCCAGCCGAGCGAGAAAACGAGACAGGAGCTGAAAAGGCTAGAATGGGAAAATCGGGAGCTGTCTGGTAGAGTGAGGATTCGACGCGCCGGCGCCGATCTGATTTGTGGCTGACTGCTAGTAGCTGTTTGGCGTCGTTTAAACGGAGAGACTCGTCTAGTTGCAGACGGCTTGGTTGACGCTTGGGAGGAGTTTGGCTTCGCGAGATGGGAAAGACGAGCTGATGAGTGGGTTCGATTGGACCGGTCATCTGTGGGGTTTAACTGTGGGTGGTTCAATGGGGGAAGGGAGAGAGTGGGTTGCCGGTTCAATTTAGCTAACACTCAGAAGTCAGAAGTGGAGTGTATGTAATAACAGATAAATTGATGAACCGAATTAAATCAGAATGATAGATTTGGTTTGGTTTGAAGTGTCAGTAGTTTGATTACAATTTTATTTTTTTAAAAATCAATTATTAATGGTTCAGTTTGGTTTAATTTTTATATTTTTCAACCCGAACTAAACTGAAAATTTTCACTACAATTTAGATATATATAAATTTAATTGAATATATATTATAAACTAGTATCTCTATATTACTATTCATATAAAAGTATGCTATTTAATAAATAAATTAGAACATAAAATTCATGAAAATACAAATCAAACCATTTAGTTTTTTAAAGCTACTGGTTCAGTCAATTTTGAAATTTTCAAACCGATTCGAATAATTTAATTTGCACTTTTATTAAAAATCAAACAAACAAAATCATCACACTTTAAAATTTCTGTTCTAAAAGGCGGCCGCCTAACCGCCCGATTAGTCTTTGGGCGTTTTAAAAACGCCCCGCCTAGCGTCTAATTATTTTATATATTTTATTTTTAAATAAAATTAAATTTTATAGGTATAATTTTATAATTAATTATTAAATATATTATTAATATATATAACTCCGCCTAATCATTCGATTAATCCTTCCGTCTAATCTCCGCCTAGCCGATTAGTCGTTAGGCCCCAAGCCAACCGCCTAGAATCGCCTAGCGCCTTTTAAAACACTGCTTAAATAGTCTCAAATTTCATCTGAACAAAACATAACTGGATCTCAAACTGAATGATTTCTTTTAACACACACTCAAATTAGTAGAGAATTTGAAGTCTGTGGCCTATATTAAACTGAATATCATTCAGCTTATGTTGAATTTGAACTCTGTCGCTTAAAATTTAAGCTAGTATCACCTAGATGGTGGAACAACTTGGCGACTTTTTTCGTTCAAGATGGTCAAAGTGTCTACAAATTTCTTCCGGTAGCCAATGAAGATGAAATGCATTGACAACAAAGGAATAATTACAGGGCTCTGCCAATGTAGAGGAAGGCCGGTATAATTTGCTGGCTTATGTTCAACGAAGGACATGTGGTCTGTTACAATGGCGATAACCAATTAAGCTATCTAATGGTAAATCAGAGAGCGAACGCTAAAAAGCAATGAGCGTCGCTGAATTTACGGCTCTAAGTCCTTTCATGAGTGTGGCCTATGTCTCGGTCTAAGCCACAGTATGCCAGATGGGTTTGGACATATTTGATAGGGGATCTTTTGAGGTACTTCCATAGGTACCCTGCAAATTGCATATCGTATAAAAGTGACCAAAGGGTTAGTGTTCAAACTTTCTCAACAAATTGGAAAATCAATAGGGTAAAGGAGAAAGTGTAATGAGCTTACTCAAGACCAGAAATCTCAATTTGGGAGAAATCCATGTTGGTTGAGCTGTCAAAGAATCTTGCACTCTGAGAATTGGAAGGTGTTTGCTGCTTTGGTGGTTGCTTAATTGCAAGCACTCTGCATTTCAAGCTGTTGCTATTAGTCTCATCCGTTGCCAACCTATATGCACAATAATCGCAAAAAGCCATTATTTCCCTCTTCAGCTTGCAGAAATTACCCATAACTGTTAAAATAATGCTAGCAGTTCTTCAGCTAGCATCAATAATACCCAAGATAGGAACAATAATACGTGCAAGCCATGCCAATTATTCATTCAACGCAACCCTTTACAAGTAGACTTTATCCTCCAGATGGAAAAATAATTATGGAGCAGTGCAATGATGCTAGCAGCTTCACTTTCAGGTGTGCAGGTGAAGCTGCTATATCAGGAAGGATGAGATGCCACCCATCTTCCCAAAATTAGCACATTGCCATTTATAGCTCAACCTGTACTAAGCTTTCATGTCTAAAAATTCCACCAAGAGGAAGTAAATATGTACTTATGTAGCGAAGTTTCATAGCTAATCACTTCCGTGTTGTTGTCAAATGATTTCATTGCCAGGACGCAACACCTATTTATTAGTTGCACAATTAGTCTTTAGATTGGATATTATCATGATGCGCAAAGAGAAGATATCTAATTCAAACACATGCTCTCCTAAACGTTTTATTTGAAAGATTCTTAAGCCTGACAATCCTAGATCATGACTGGTTTTCTTTGTATTTAAAGATTGAACGGGAGCATATTCATAACTTCAATGCAAAACTTTGCAGATTAAATAATACTGTGTAAGTAATCCAATTACACATGCATCATGACACAATGATGGTAAAATTTAAAGAGATTAAGTGTGGACCAGTTCTGAACTTTACTAAACCGGGCCCTACTGATCACTTCATATGTGGCTCCTATGCACATGCCAAGTGTCAGCTCAAGTTCCAAGTCAATTCAGGTGGCTAAGAATTTGCTAAATAAAGTTACTTCACTGCACGACCTCTGCTGAAGCCGGCACCATGCTCTTTAGTAGCTGAGCTGTGAGTGACTAAATCTTACTAAGTTTCCCGGAAGAAAACCAAATGACACCAGCTATTGTGGGTCAGCCCATACATACTGTTTTTGTCCGGTTCTCATCATAATCCAGCTACGTGCATTCTATCAAACACAAATTGGTTTCGCAAATACTAAAACTTCGATCCGATCAAAAACAACATCGTGACTTAGTGGCGGCAGGCCACAATCAATCACTTTTAAAACCCTCAAAACTGAAGCAAGCCCAGAGTTAATCAGCCAAATATACTACTATATGTTTCTGGCTCTACATTTTCCTGTTCCCGAGGGAACATACTCTTGAGCGTGATCACCAGCAAGAAAAAAACTCAGAGAAAATTATCCTTTGTAATTCATTTTATTGTCAATCAAATTAATCTTTTACTCAGGAAACTGCTCCTTATTTGAAATTCGGTAAATTTTTGAAATAAAAAAAATCTGGAAAAATAAAATTCTGGTAATTTTTTTTCCCAAAATTGAAAATTCATCAATGGCGATATGCGAACACCTAAGAACAATCGGGAACAACCGAGGAGCCAAAAATCAACGAAACGCTCACCTGTACAGAAAGCTCCGATCATGTAATCCGACGACGAGCGCGAACGCTCCGATCTCCTTCACAAACTCCGCAATCGCCCGGCCCTCTGCATCTCCCTCCCTCACCACAATATCCACCTTCGTCTACGAATCCCCAAAGCCAGAGTCAAAATAGACCGTCAAGCAACTCGAAAATTCAAAATCAAAAGAAAAATAAACGACCTACGTTGGGATAATCATCGCAGTAGCTTTTGAAGGAGAGCGCCAGCTGAAACCCTCTGAGGCGGAGGTTCCTGAGTTTGCGAGAGCTGGAGGAGGATCGGATCGAGCCGGAGGAGGGGGAGAAGACGTGGAGTAGGATGATCAGGTCGCCGCAGCGGATAAGGTTGTGAAGCGCCCACTGCGCGGCGGTCCTGGCGGCGTCGACGTCCTCGACCACCACCACGATTTTCCGGCGCTCCATTTCGCAGCCGCGTCGTCGCCGGCGAAGTTGGAATTGTTGCGCTTCTCTCTGGTTTTTGGCGACCAGAGCTGTGAAGTTTTGTCCGTTCCTAAAAACTTTACTTGTTTAAATATTAATTATATAATTAATTTTATAATAATTATACCAAGAAGTGCTCACGTTCACTTTTTGTACTCGGCATTAAGAGTGAGATTAACACTTCAATATATTTGATAAATTTTAGTTTAAAAAAATAAAATTATTTATCCCATTAAAATATGTGAAATTATTTATTTCTTTACTATTATTATTGAGATTGTCACTATATTATGGATTTGTGATTGTTTTGTTCTACTTTTGTTGTTTCTTGACGAATATTTTTTGTACTTGTGATTGTAGTAGAGTAGGTGAATGAGGAATGATATATTTTCTTATTGAATGTATTTAAAATTGACATTACTTTATATGTTTTATGTATAAAAAAAGGCATGATTTTGAAACTAGTATGAGGTCACTCGTAATTTATTTTTTAATTTTATAAATTTTAAGTCAATTCAAGTTTAAAATGAAAAATTTCGATCTAGTCATTTTGGTTTGTTAATTTGAATTTGAAATGGTCTTGCATTCATGATATTCAATCTGATTTGTAGGCGAATGAAAACAAGATTAATTGGTGAAGGTAGAGATTGCGTTTAAGAATTTTTCTTACAAAAAACAAATGTGTAGGGGAAATTTGTGTGAAAAGAAAATAAAAGGGAAATTGAATTTTTTATGAATTTATTTTAGGAGTAAAATATTTTAGGAAAATTATTGAAATATTTTTATTTTAATCAAATTTTCCTTCGTGTTTATTTATTTTTCTTAACTTACTCTAAACTAAATAAATATTTATTTTCTTTTTTTTTTCCTCAGTTTTTCTTCTCCCCTTAATCCCAAAACGGAATACAGTCAAGGATTATATGACATATTCTTTTGTTCGGTTTAAGGAGAATAAGAGGAAAAAGAGAATGTGATGGAAATTTAACTTGTCAAGGATTATATGACATATTCTTTTGTTTGATTATAAGTGGAAATTATGAATAAAGTATTAAAATATTATTTATTTTAATAAATTTTTCATCGAATTTTCTTTCTGTAAATTTTTTTTAAAGCTAGACAAAGACTTTTTTTACATTTTTCCTCAAAATTTTCTTTCGAACAAATTTTTCATGAATCAAATACAACCTAATTAAATCATATATACCAAAGCGGCCAATTAATCTTTAAATATTTAATTATACATGTTTCTAAAAATATATAAATATAAAAATTAAATGATGTAAATATTTATTTATATTTATTTATTTAAACACATTTTTAAAAACTAATGTAAAAAAACCTAAATATTACAAAATATTCACGCAACAAGCAACAATACTTGACATTGTCATTTGATAAGTATGTAGTTTTTATACGGATCCGACATCTTCGAATCTGATCATGCTAAGCACCTACTATTTCTTTTTTATTCAAGTTTACATACATTATATTTTGAGCATTAATTATTCAAAACATAGATAATATGAATTAAGATATAAAAATATTATTAAATTAAGATTCAATAATTAGTGTACAACAATATTTATGGGAAAAACGAATACCCGTCAAGGTATACAAGATATATACCCAAACGGCTAAAATAACTTCATTTTGAATGATATTTAGGAGTTTCATAATTCAAAATTTTTAACATTTTAGGGTTTTGAGAGTTTTAGAATTTATTTTTTAAAATTTTTTTGTAGGATTGAAGATTTTAGAGTTGTAAAACGATGTCGTTTTGAATGTGTTTGGAAACATCCAAACAAACACTAAAAACATGAAAGTTTGAAACCAAACATCTTTACCCTAAAATATTAAAAATTCTAAAACTTAGAAATCATAAAACTTATAAAAATAATCTAAAATGACATCATTTCAGCCGGTAGAATATGTAGCTTATATACCCTAACTCGATGTATCCGCTAGAGTGATTCTTGGGTGGACTGTGTCCACCACGTGGCGGTGGACACTACCCATGGGGAGCCGCCACATGACGTGTTGAAAATGCAAAATTATACGTGACGATTTATCATTGGTTTGGAATTTTTTTTTACTTTTCAACGCATCACGTGGCGACTCCCCATTAGTGGTGTTCACCGCCTAGTGATGGACACAGTCCACCCAAAAATTTCTTATACCCGCTCAGTCCAATATTTATTATAATATTTTATAGAAGATGATGAATTCACTATTCAAAAAGAAGAAAGCGAAAAATAGTTTAAAACAAAAAGTATACAGTTATGTAGTATTAATTATAGAGTTTGTACTTAATACCAAATACAACAAAAAGGCTGTGGTATTAAACCACGTATAGTATATTGGGCTTAAAAGTAAAGGAGTACTCTTATACATTTTATTTGCAAATGATAATTATTACAATGACGGCATTCTAAGTAATTTTACTTGTAAAATTTTTTATAGTCGTGGTGCGCATATAAAAAGATATTTATTAAATACACTAGAGAGTCGTGATTAAAAGTGAAATTGATTAATTAATAATATTTTAATATGTTTGATTCAAACTATGATAAGTATTGATAATATTAAGAAATAGATTTTAACTTTAAAAATCATGATTATTTGCCACATCAAAATTTATTCCATTATTATTAATATTTAGATTACTATCAAACGTACCCTTAGAGTCTAAATTATTCATTAAGAAGTAAGATCATACAAATTTTAGATTTTATATTTATTTAATGTGCGTTTGTTTGTGGCAGTTAGATATGATTGGATTCAGAACAAAAATATTAAAATAGTTTAATTATGCGAGAATGGATCTTGCATATATATATATATATGTATATATAGGGGTTCAAATGGAACCCCCATGTATGCTCAACGAATTTGAAGTTACATATATGATATAACTTGAATTTGAAATAAATTATTTTAATTTTAAAGAAAATTAATGATAACTTTTTTTGAATTTAAAGATGTAAACCAATAAGATATTGGTCTAATAGTTGAGGTGTTTTCTAACAATTTCCGGCTCTCAAAGTGATATCGTATGAGTAAGAATATCATGTAAGTGTGCATGTCGCAACGATTAAAATGTCAGTTATGGATTATTATATAATTTGGTAATATATATACATGATTGAGATACACAGTTTTTACATAATATTTTGATCAATGGTGGAGCTACAGACACTTTAGGAAGGTTATATGACCTCTCTACATTTTCAATTTCATCTAAAACATATGAACATTTATAGTAAAAGTTTACAAAAATATATGAATTTGACTCTTGTAATATATGATTAATGTTTACTAGTCTAAAATCTAGTACATTTCAATTATAATTATTAGCTCAAGTATAATTTTTCATCCAAAGTTTAAATTTATTTACATCTCACACGCATAAAATTTTGTTTGACCCCGACTGAATGTTATGGCTCAGCCACTAATTTTGATCGACACTTATACGCGGGTCAGCATTCACCATTCGTACTACTCCAATAAAATTTGTTATGTGTGTCTCCAAGAAAACTCAAAACCAAAACATCTTAAATAACATTGCAATATAAATGAATCTATTTAAACATTATGTAAAAATGGACAGAAAAGATAATAATTAAAATTAATTCATAATTTGGAGGTTTGAATATACAAGACCGTATATGGAAGTTAACATATTATTTGTAAAAGGTTGAGATTTTTGGGAGTTTTATTGATTTATGTGGATGTGGGTGTAAATTTTACGTAGTATATAGAAAATGATGCACAAGTCTCTTCGGCTATGAATCATTGAATCATAAATGGTAACTTGAATAGCGACGTGAAGTTGATGCGCACAAATTTGTGTTTACTTTTTTTTGTCCGTCATAGTAAATAAAAGGGACAAAATTCAAAAAAAGTTATTAACTATCACTGCTTACTCAATTGCGGTCAGAACTAACATGATTTTCTAAAAAAGTGCGATGAAAAAAAAAATTGAGCTGATTTTTTAAAATAAAATTCAACATTATATTTCAAAATTAATATTATTATAAGAATTAGATTTATGTGTGAAAATTACGGCATTTGGTTATAAAAAAATGTCATTTTCTTTATGTGCGTAAAATAATATAATTTATTTTGATAACCAAACGATGTAATTTCACACACAAATCTAAACTTAGACCAAACAACCAAGCAAGTCTTCAGCTAGTTTAGTGTTTAGAAGGTAAGTTAATTGCAGTAGCTCGTATAAACAGCAAGACTGTAGTTGTTAGGAAAAATTTGACGGAAAGAAAAATTTGATGAAAAATTAGTAAAATCATTTGTTTGGTTTAGATGGAAAATGAGAGAGAAAGAAAATTATGTGAAAAATTAAATGAAAAATGTGATTCTTATCTCTAACAAATCAATCCAATCAAATTTAATGTATCAAACAAATAACCACTTTTTAAACAAATTCAATGTTTGAAGTGATGAAAGATTGATATTTGTTTACATATTTTTCATACTCATGAAAAATGAAATGAATTTCTAACAATTTTCCTTGACATTTTTCTTACGAAATCAAACAAGAGAAAATAGAAGGAATCTTTATTTCCTTTCAATTTTTTTTTTCCACCAAATTTTCCTTAAACTAAACACAGCCTAAATGAATCATCAGGGGCATCTCTGGTGTTCTTCGTAGCTAAATTAACAAAGGCGCAAGACACTTCGACCGCTCGTTACCTCTTTCCATATGGATTGTTTATGCTGAAACCGCTGCGACTCCTTTCACCTTTACTTCTCTTCTGGTTGTGTTTTGACTTGCTAACGCTGAGGTTCAGAGATATCTTTGGAGGTGATCGGAAGCCAAATGATTTGGCGACGTCCTGTTTCACATCAGTTGAAATACAAATATCACTACCTTAGGCAATCACATGCAAACATGTGCCTGGCGCACACAAAAAATACAGTGAAGGATTTTCGAAGGCAGATGAGACTGCAACTGTCGGAAACGGATGCGGATGAAAGTATCAATACCTGTTGCACTAGATTGTGAACATTGAAAATGTCTTTTGAAGAATGTGAAATGTATGCCGATAGGTAAGCCTGGTATGCAGTTTCGGCAGCTTTTATTAGAACCTTGCTTTTAGCTATCAGCAGCTCCTGCACCAACCCCATACTCTTATGTGAATCAATGTTGAGTTTCAAATGGTTTCAGATAGTGAAAATCCACATAGTTACCAGTTTAGGCTGAATTCTGTGGACTTTGCTTGCTTTATATTCGTACTCCCGGACAGGCACCTTGGCTTTCTGCACAACACGCATGTAAAAAGTTGGAACAAACTCTTCATGTAGCCAAGTATTGACATCAAGGAAACATGCCAGCAAACCTTCAGATAAGCGACGAACTTCATCTCCTCTGGTAACAGAAAAAGCAATGCATTTCCCTTGGAACCTTCACCTCGAGCAGTACGACCAACTCTGTGAATGTAATCCTGGGAGCAGAAGAAAAAATTAGTATCTTGTCTTTCTTTGAGATGCATGAAAATGTAATCGTGTACATTAGCATTCAGCAGGGAGAAAGTCATACTGTGGTACTATCTGGAGGGTCATACTGCACAATCCAGTCCTGCGCGATGTGTAATTTCTGATCAGACCACTATTAAATAAAGGAACAGACACAACAGCATTTGATAGGTTTCCCCACTGGTTTGCAGTTTCAGTTCCATTCATCTTTCACGAATCAGTTCTGACTCATTGACCAAATTCAAACTTTTTGGTTAAGTTCCTATGAATATGTTTCACAATCGAGACTAAGATCAATAACTAATATAAGAAGAGTCGCAATGCATTGTTGACCAATGATTTTACTCTATATAAATCCTAGCTATGACCTACGTATTCTTGAGAGCATTCTTTCTCAGTATCAGTGTCTGTGCCAAAAACTGGTAAGAATGAATACTATAATATACACTATTACTGAAGATGAAAACGAAACATCTAACAGATAGTTGCATACCACACTCGTAGCATCAATCCCGCGGCCAAGAACATCAGTACACAACATGATACCCGTCTTAGTTTTGGAAAATTCTAAGAATGTCTGGGTCCGTTGTGATTGGGGCACATCTCCATGGAGGTAATAGCAATCGATACCAGTGGAGCTAAGAAGTTGCAGATGATAATCAACCGAAGCCTTTGAAGAGAAAAAAACCATAACTTTCTTTGCCTTCATCCACTTCAAGAAGGAAAACAGAACAAGAAATCTCTCGGCGGATGGCACAATGCAATAGCATTGTGTTAGTCCTTCATTAGTAACCTAAAAATTCCAAAATCTTATCAGCCATCATGATGAGAGTATGAAACTAAATAAAATACATGTCTGAGAATACCTTTCTTCGTCCATAATCTACATCAATGTGCACTGGGTTTTTTAATGATAATTTGGCAAGATCCTCAACCTGTCCATTTAAACAGATGAAAAGCCAATAAAGAAACACGATAACAATTCTGCTTGGCATTTATTTTAACATGCATGCATATGTTACTACAGCGCTCTAGGGAAATAATCAAACCATGTTATGTAGAAAATGAAAACAAAATGATGACATGGAACTCTGTGCATGTACACACCTTTTGAGCTTGTGTTGCAGAGAAAAGAACAGTTTGCCTTTCCTGTATCAAAATTTTCAGTTAGTCTGCAAATATAACCAGGCAACTAAAAATAACAAACTCGCAAGAAAATAGTCTACTTGAATGACAGCTGAAGTATCATACTGTGGCCTGGGGTGTTTAGTTAAAATGTTCCAGCATCTACCTCTTTTTCATTTTTTTGCTGAATTGAGTTAAGATTTCATTTGAGTAATACTCAAAGGAAAGTTGAAAGATAATTACACGTTCTGTATCCATACAAATAATGATATATGCCTATTGTCCACCAATACTAATGAGAATCATTTAAATGTTAAATTCACAACTATGTCAGTATAACTTTTTGCTACTCAACAAGTTCGTATTGTAAACAAAGTCGGCTATTACAGGGCCTGTCTTCTTTATTCTGTCACATATGTCGTGCCTTGGTCACATCATGACAAGATCACTAGCAAATTTAATGATATTAGTGACAAGAGGATTTATACCTTTGGAAGAATTTTGAGGATTTGCTTCATGTCTTCCTCAAAGTTTGGTTCCAGTATGCGGTCAGCTTCATCAATTACCAGACACTGCACAAGGTTGCAATACATCAAACTTACAAACAGATAATAAAAAATATGCTGCATATTTTCTTCAAGTATCGTCATCAGGGTGATGAAAGAACGAAAAATGAAAACAAACACTGTAAGAGTGCGCTTTTGCAAAGAGAGTGCAGGAGCTTAGAATCAGAAAAATGGAAATCTGATGTTATACCAGAACCAAAGGCATAAATGTGTTTTGAACCTATATCTCACCGTCTGACTCTGACATTCACAGGTTTCAAAGCAGGGGTGATAGCACCGGCAAATTAACCAGTACCTTTAATTGGAGCTTATACAGATATTAGCAATTATTCCTTCACGACAAAGGGGAACAGCCATAAAAATCTTGTTCAGATAAATAAAAATAAAAATTTAAGCACCCTCAGTCCTCACCCTATTTCCACCAGTGCATAATCTATGTATACCTCGACATAGTAGATAAAATTCTCCCAAAATAATAACAGCTTCATCTTGGAATTTATAAAAAGCTTTACTTATTGCAAAAAAGCACATTATCGGTCCAGAAAACCTATAATCTTGGAAATACGCACATTACCAGTGCTTATCATTTCCCTTACAATACCAAATATTATTGATGCATTTGGAAAAGAGCCCACATTGACTAATTTATAAAGGAGAAGAAAATACAAGTATTTTTAACAAAGTAATATAAAAATATGTAGTTGATAAGTTGAACAAAACATGTCATATACATTTACACAGACTAGGACAAGCCAACCTTAGAAAACAACATAACTTTTGAAAAGTGCAAACAATAAAGGGATGAGGGGTAGCTCAGTTGGTGAGCGCCTCACTTGAGAGGGGTTATAACTCTCGAGTTCGAATCCCCAAGAGGGAAAGTGGGGAACCACTATTGATCCTCTTAAAAAAAATAAAAAAATAAAAAATAAAGCAGTATAAGTCACACACACATGCACATTATTAACCTTCAAATTCTGATAATTGAATCCTGCAGTGTTCTGGAGGTGATCCAGAAGTCGCCCAGGAGTTGCTACCAGTAAATTTAGTCCTCTCAAAAGACTCTTCTTCTCAGCTGTTTTCGACGCCTGACCCATCATTAACCCACAAGTTTGATGTGGATGATATTTCAAAAGCTGAACCGCATCCATATGTATCTGAATCAATGTCAGAAGAACAAAATCAGCCATGATAAACATTGTTTTACGAAGAGTTACTAAATAACACCAGATAAGGTAAAGAAGCGTTATAATTAACATGGTAATATAAAAATTTACCTGGATTGCAAGCTCTCTTGTAGGGCAAATAATAATGACACTCGTATCCCTGCGGCTATTAGCGCCAAGCTTGTGCAACATCTCAACAGCAGGGATTAAAAATGCAAGTGTCTTTCCAGAACCTGTTCTTGCAGCTCCTAGAAGATCTTTGCCTTCTAGAAGTGGTGGAATGGCATCGCACTGAATCTGAATATTTAAAAGGTTCAAAATTAGCAACCAAAAAGCTTCTCAGCAGTTAAATGTCAACCGTAAAACATAAGACATAAAAGGGGAATTCTCGAGAATCATCATAAGGGAAAAATGGATAAACTTAATCAAACGACCATCACATAATTATAAAGCACCGGTCTAGGTTTCAGTTAGAAGCATGCATCAACATACGAGCATCACAGCACAATGCATAACAAAGACCAAGGCATGAAGTTCAATAACTCTTGAATGAAAGTAACTAAACTGCAAAAAAAATACATGTGAATTAATAATAACGGGCCTTCATCAAAAAGCACAAAAAAAAGAAAATAAAAAATGAATGAGATTATCAATACTTATTAGTCATTATTTCCATGTCAAAGTGAAACCAAACTACATGTCGGTGTTGCTTCCTCCTTCACAACCAAGATCAACCCACCACATCAATTCACGTTCATCACTTGCTGTTGCCAAGTTCTTTCTTCTATGTAAAAGAAGTTCCTCCAATCTAACCTTCTTGTAAAAATCTAATATTACTAACTCCCAAACCTTACCGTGACAATCTAATATTATCACTTTCGTGTTCTTATTAGAGATTCTCTGCCAGAACTAGAAATAAAACACAACTCTCTGAATGTTCATGGCTATTTTATGCATCAAAACCAGTCACCAACGTTAACCAGCCCCACAATTTTAATTTGGATAAAAGCATCACCTTGGTCATTGTCCGGAAACCTCTATCATCGAGAGCCTTCAAAGTGGCCTCACACAAACCTAGGGATGCAAAAGGAATGTCTGTCAGCACTCCACTTCCTTCTGTCTTCTTCATCTTCTTCGCGCTCACACTTTTCTCATCTTCTTCTGCTCCCGCTTCCACATCCTCAACTTCCGATTCCTTTCCATTCCTCTTCCCTTCCCCAGCTTCGCTCTTCCTCTTCCTACTTTTTTTCACACGATCTTCGCTCAACTCGTAGCCGTCTTCCACCACGGCCTTCGCTGATGCTGGCATCACTTCTTAAGCTTCTTCTTTGTTTTACTCCAAGTTCAAACTCGAGGCTGCCACCCCACTGGTGACCACACAACCCTAAGAAATCAGCAGTAGACCAGATGAGAGAGACATGGGAGGCGGAGAGCGGAGGCGCAGGCGTAGCTGCTAGTCGGATCGGGGATTTTCCCAGATAGAGGGGCGGAGAGCGGAGGCGGAGGCGCAGGCAGAGATGTAGACGGAGGTGTTCTGCTGCGGTTGGTGTTGGGTGGAGGACACTACTGGCTGTCAAGATTGGGCTGAGGCAGGGCCGGACAAGGGCTAGGCGCTAGCGGTGACGAACGAAGTCCGGTGGTGGTGGTGGTGGTCGTTGCGGTTGCGCCGTTCTCGGCGATGAAAGGAGCGGTTTACGGCTCCTTCGCTGAGCTGCTGGACGTGGATAGAGACTACGGCCCACATCTACGCGTCTCGGGCCTGACGTAAGGTACTGGGCCAGGCCCAGACTCAAAGCTAAGGAAATCAAAACAAATTCGAGGCAAGCGGCTTGGGCCTTGGAGTCGAACCAGCGGGGGTGGCTATTCACGACTCCCTCAATATGACAGTTCTAAAATAATGATTAATATCGCTTACTCTTTTTATCTTTTTTTGGACATATAAGATCGTGTGTTGCCTAAATCTTCAAAGATCAAGACTAGGTTTCTCAATGTTCGAAGTCTTTTGACTTAAATTCTCTTTTAACCATGCATCGTTGAGTGACTCGTGAGATGATCTTTATAAATGGACGCACCTTACGTAGTATCTGCTAATCCACGAGATCCATCTCGTGATTTCACCTGGTCAAGTCTTCGGCTAATGTACGAGAGTTCATTTCCAAATTTCCTTTCGATTCTCATAATGAGGTGTCTTTGTATCTAGTCTCATCATGACATTCTCTCTCGCACTCATTTTATAGCAATTGGTTGTCAAGATATCTTTAGTTCGAAAGTTGCAAACCATTCCCGCCAGATCATGAATCAAAGGTAGAAAGTTTTTCAACCTTTGACACCCCTCACCTACTTATAATAGTCGATGTCCCCGACGATTTTTCATCATCAGATGACTCATTTTGTATTTTTTACTACACCAAATAAGTTTGCAACTTACGTCAAAGTTAAACATTAGTCGTTTAACATCTCATGATTCAATTCCACAATCACATCCAACATGTATGTACAAAAATTTGATATTTAAAGTCTGAATTCAAATCTCAACTCAAGGTTTGCTCATAATTCCTCCTACGAAGTCAAAATGAGTATCTCCATCCTCATTAGCCAACCATTAAATCTGAATATTACGCTAAGAATCTCCGCTTTTATTACTCGTCCAAAGTCTCAATACGAGGATTTCCACCTTCATAATTCTAACTACCAAAGTCATCGTAGACTTGAAAGCCTTAAGGCTTATTTTGTTCATCTCGACACATTTTTCGTCGGTCTCCACCCCAATATCTCAATATGATATCAATCTCATATTCACAAGGAGACAACATCTGGTTGAACTCACGTAGTTTTTTCATGTTTTACTTGAAGTTCGCTTACTTATCTTGAGGGACTCTTCCCATAGTGACATAACAATACCACAATATTCTCAATTCATTTCGTAAGTTGTATAATAATCTGATCACATTCACTATACATTGTACTCAACTTTCTTTGAAATTATCATCCAAATTATTTCACAAATCACATCTACGCAAAAGGACAACATGTCCCTCAATTCCCTTGCTGGATTTTTTTATGGCCAAAAACCTTAGAATCGCTCAAAACTATTGATGATTCTCACAACTCTCGAGCTGCCCGCTGTTGGGCAGTCCTTTTGATCAGGAGTCACCCCATGATGTTCAATCGAGATCCTCGCAAATCCTGATTCTCCGGTGGCACTCAATGAAGCTACAATGGTCAGGCTATGAAAATCATAGCCTGCTACGTCAATCAATTCAACAAATGGACTGATTCTTTACTTGTTAAAATTCAGCAGTTTGGCTAGCAACTACCGTGTTGATGCTCGGCCAAGGCAGAGATGGTCACATTAGGTTGTGTTTGCGTCATATCAGATACCTTCGGTAGCAGATGGAAAAATCTAACCAGGGTTCAAAACGGTTATATCATTAGGATTGATGACGGACCAAGGTTCGGCGGTGTTGCTGCTCCAATGTAGCATGTGTCGCTGGAAGCGCTCGGTTGCTCAAAGTCGGCGATCCATCAGCGAATTTGCAAGTGTTAGGTGGAGATGCCAGGCGCGGATCTGACAGCGTCGATCACCGTGCGCTGATCTCGACTTGTGGAGGCTCGGTTGCTACTGCGGAAAGGGTGAGGTTCAATAGAGAAACTCACCTTATGTGAGAACTGGAAACTCGGCAACAGTTATTCAATCAAACAATTTAATGGACAATTTTTGTACATAAATAATGGGACAAAGAATAACAAAAATATGTGGGGAGCAAACATGTCACAATTTGAAGATCGTTGGAAGTGTAATATCAGAAAAAGAAAATGCACTTTTATAACATTTTGTTTCATTGTTTGTTGTTCCTTAACTGAATCTCATATTTGCTTTCTTAGCTAACTTTTTCATGTTTTACAATTTCTCAGAGCCTCTTTTTGTTCTGTTGCATTAATTACCCTGTATGATTTTGAAGCATATGGAAGATTATTAGTGTAAGCCTCTCAAGAGAAACATGTCTACTAATATAGTAATTTGCTAACATTTATTATTCACTAGTTGCCTTTTTATTTCATTTCTTGTTTAATTATTCTATGGAATAAAATCTCATAATGCCAAGCAATACAACAGTCAAATAAAAAGGTGCGATTTTGATTTTTAATAATCAGTATCAATAGTACAATAATTAAATTAATAATATTATTTAAATTTTGTTTAAATAATTATTTTTCTTTTGGATAAAATCACCGTTGTTCCCAAATAAAATCACTTTTTTTCTTCTGTTGCTATATAGTTATATAAGATAACGGTATCAATAGTACAATAATTAAATTAATAATATTATTTAAATTTTGTTTAAATAATTATTTTTCTTTTGGATAAAATCACCATTGTTTCCAAATAAAATCACTTTTTTTCTTCAATTGCTATATAGTTATATAAGATCAGAATCTTCATTTTATGGTTTCTTTATTCTTCTCCCTAGTGCTCATCAGGCCCATCTTCACTGCTTTATCTTACATCAAAATGCCAAATTGTCACTTTAAATAGTTGCCAATGATGAAGTGTGACAGTTACACTTACACTGTGTGTTGGTTCTGAAAAAAATTGGGAAAAAAAAGATGAAAAAAAAAATATTTATTCATTTTATTTGATGATCTTTGTTTGGTTTGTAATGGAAAAATAAATAAAAAATAAAAAATTCTTTTTAATTTTTTCAAACTCTTTTTCTAAATTTTCATCCAACTTTTTTACTAAAAGTTTCTTCACACCAAATATAAAATTCTCCTAACTTTCCCTTATATTTTCTCCCACTCTCAATTCGCCAAAACCAAACACAGCCTATGGTCATTGGACGAATTCTCTATTCTAATTAAGAAGAAATCTCAAAAGGGGCTCCTAAACTATCAACACTTATCCAATTGTGGTCCGAACTACTATGATTTCCAAAAAGAGTACGATGAAAAAAAATTGATCCGATTTTCTAAAATAAAATTTGTCATTACACTCATAAACTAATATTGTCACAAGATTTAAATTCGTGTTTGAAAATTATGTCATTTGGTTATCAAAATAAATAATATCATTTTATGCACATAAATAAAATGATGTTTTTTCATACTTAATCATCCATAATCTTCAACAAATTTAATAAGATTAATTATATTTAAGAAATCAAACAAGTTGATCTTAAGGTTCAACCGAAATGAGTCTGATATTTTTTTTCATCGCACACTTTTTAAAAATCATGATAGTTCAAACCGCAATTGAATAAATAGTGATAGTTCAAAATTCTTTTTCAGATTTTTCCATTTTAATTATGAAACACGCCCCATATGTAATTGGTTTTCCAGCTTTTTCTTGTCAGGATGAGTTCATCATGGGATGACCGTTGTGTTGTGCGTGTTTGATGGGACTTTTATCTCAAAATTTATTTTAGTTTTCATTTTAATCTATTTTTTAAAAATTTCAATTGAGAACTGTACATTTATAATTTCAATTGAGAACTGTACATTTATAAATTTACTGTCTTTAACATAAAAACCACGTAGCTTTAAATTGTAGTAACAAATCACTAACGGCCACGTGTAAATAGATGAATTAATTCTATTTATATTAAAGTATCCACATGAACATGCTTGATTAATTCTAAAAATAAAATTATCCTAGCAGCATGTTGCTTAGCTACTTATAATATTATCGAACCGCAATTTCACTTGTTACAAAATCATAGCATAGCATAGCAGCAACAATTGGCTAAAAACAAAATTAGAAAGAAAATATATTAACAAAAAAATCAATTTATAAGCAAATCCACTCATGGATACATAATGTAATATTGAGCTCAATTTTTTTCTGCGCACCGACTCATATAATAGACTCGCATACTCGGTCCTGAGTTTCTGTGGATCCGAGCGAAACTTAAAAATGGATCTTTTGTTTTAAAGTATTAGGTGGTTGCAATATTGGAAAAATTTATCTATTTAGCTTCATAAGTTTAACAGTCTCTCAACTAACTGTTTGTGTGAGAATTCGATTCAGGGCCGGCCCTCCTCGCATCATACCATCAAATAGTCTGTCGTAGGGGTGTAAATTCGATTATTAATCATTATCCGAACCAAATAAATAAAATATCGGGCGAGACGATGTGGCGTGATAGCGCTAGACTGATTGGGCGAAGGCGTGACAAGGCGACGCGGCTCGTCCGCTGCGGCGACGGGTCGATTGACAAGGCGACACGGCTCCTCTTGTTTCTCGGATGACCTAGATTGAAAATTGAATGGAGGAAGAAACAAAGAAGAGAGAAGCTCAGAACGACAATGACCAACAAAAGAAACGACAGAATTTGATTCGGTTAATCGAATCTGAAAATAACTTTAACCGTTAACCGAACCGAATTTCTCGGTTAACCGAATTCAGTTAACCGCAGTTAATTTTTACGGTCATTTTCATTCGGTTAACGATTTTAACCGTATAGTGAATACCCCTATTCTGTCGAGTATATATTGTTTGAATAGAATTTATAACAATTTGGTAGAATAGGATGAGATGGGGTCCTCTGGTGTCTGGCCTGGCTGTGTCCATTGAGTATCCAAATCACATTCTTGTAAGTTAGCTGCGTGAAGATGAAAACACAAGCCATGCTGCTCGCAATGTGTAAGAATATGCAGGCTGCAGAACTGTTTCTTAACATAAAACTTCACTCACACTTCACCTGAATTCGACCGTAAATTCACACCCCCGATAATCGGACAAAAAGGAAAAAGGTTTGATTCCCCAGTAAAACAACGATTTGCTTCGGAATAGTACGGCGGAATCTAGCAGAGTACGTTGCATCACTAGCATAGGTCGCTTTTGCCGCATAGTTTCTTCTTGCCCAGCTACCATGTTTTGGGTGGGAAGTAACGATTTAACTCGGCTTGATTTTCTAAGAAATTTTATATCATCCACAACCATGTTTGTTTCAAAAATTGAACCAAATCATGTGATTCCATTTCTACTTCGCTGTCCAAACTCCGGCGTGGTTCCTCATAAAAATTCAGACTTTTTTTCAAAAAATAAAATAAATATAACTTACAACACACATTTTCAGTGAATTTGAACTCTGTTCGTGAAAATTGTCAGAATTCACCATTCACCTTCTTTATGATAGGCCACACTCCTGAAGGCATAAAAATTCGGATCTCAAAACCTTCATTTAGTCTCTCTTCTAAAAGGTGAATGATTACTCGTCAGATGATGTTAAAAGCTTCCTCTAACATCTAGCTAATTAATTGTTTCAATTTTTTTTAAAAAAAAATCATATATATATATTTTTTTTGAATATTAAATATATTATTAATATATGTAACTCCGTTAATTGATATATTCAAATTAATATATTGTCAAATTGACTAGTTAATTGTCCGTTATGTGACAGATCGGAAAATTAAAATAAAATGACATTGCTTTCATAGTATATTTAAATTTTTCAATGCCTAAAATTAGGCATACACAATATTTAATAGTATATTATTCACTTTTGATGCTATTCGAGTCAAAGAACAGTCAGTCAAGGCAGAGCCCCTTTATCAGCCAGTTTGCTCCCTTCACAGAGCCGAAGCAAGACAGAGCCCACGTTGTCTCCCTGGATCACATTTTTCATCCTTTCTCCATAAATCTCAGACTCAGACGACACTCAAGTCATTAGGGCAGTGGTGGGGACAGATTCATCTTTGCATCCTGTCATGATTCTCTCGCCATTCTCATCAATGAGCTAAGCTAGTATGTATATAGTGAACAAGGGAATAAATCCACAGGCCCACACAGAGAGCTGCTGCTGCTCATCATGACAGACAGGGACCTCGTCTTTTCCTTTCTTTAAATTTTCAACCAGGTGGAGGAGCTGCTGGGGCTCAGACTGGGACACCAACAACTTTAGCTTTCGCTTAAATAGTTAAATGTATGTCTCTCCTCTTTCACTCACCCACCAGACAGAGAAACAAACACCAGTAGCAGCAGCAGAAGAAATCATGGCGAAGAGCTCTCAGGATCTCTCCTCCATCAGGAGGCACTTCCACTGGAGGAAGAAAGTCGAGAGCCGGGATGACGACGAAGTGGGATTCGCACCCGCGCCCTTCACGCCGTGTCCTGACGAGAAAGGGAAGAAGAAGAAGGAGGAGGAGCGTGGTGGCGGGGTGCAAGTGTCTGTTCTGCTGCTGGGCAGAAGGAGGCTGCAGGCCGTGGCGGTCGCCAGGCTGCGCTCGGTCGTGGCCGCGCTCAGCAAGAACAGGCTCCAGCACATGTCCTCCGGGCTGGGCGGGAGAGTCGTGGGGACTCTTTTCGGGTCGAAGCGCGGGCACGTCCACTTCGCGTTCCAGAAAGACCCCAGCTCGCCGCCAGCCTTCCTGATCGAGCTGGCCACACCCATCAGCGGGTTGGTGAAGGAGATGGCGTCCGGGCTGGTCCGCATAGCGCTTGAATGCGACAAGCGAGACGAGATGATGATCAACGGTGCGAACGAGGAGAAGAAGAGCGGCGGCGGCGGCGGCAGCGGCAGCGTCAGGCTTCTCCAGGAGCCTATGTGGAGGACTTACTGCAACGGGAAGAAATGCGGGTTCGCGACGAGGCGAGAGTGCGGGGAGAAAGACTGGAAGATACTCAAGGCCGTGGAGCCGATCTCAATGGGCGCAGGCGTGCTCCCGGGAAACCCCGAAGGCGAAAACAGCGAGCAGCCCGATGAAATAATGTACATGAGAGCCAAGTTCGAGAGAATCGTCGGGTCCAGAGACTCGGAGGCTTTCTACATGATGAACCCCGACAGCAACGGAGCCCCCGAGCTCAGCGTCTACCTGCTCAGAGTCTAGCCAGCCTGGTCACAAGATAGAAAGAAACTCTAGCAGCAAAAATATGGTGGATAAGTGATCATTGTCATGGGTTTCTCCATTTGGCCGAATCCATCATTGTAAGAGTATAGGGTGATGATTTCTGCCCACATCGATGGCTCTACTCTAATCATATCTGATCATCATTTTGTCAAAGTGATCGGACTGTGGGTGATGATTTGATTACTGCAGAACTGCATGTATTGTAGTATTATCCTGAGTTTGTTTATTGGAGACGCGCCTGCTTTCCATAAAGAAGGCCCGACTTGAATGAATGCTGGAGGCCCCACACATGAAGCATGATTTGCCTTCACCTCTTCAAATGGTCCCACATGCCTCAGAATGTCTATTTTGTTTGTTACTTCTGTGCTGATCAGTTCATATTTGTCACCTCACTAGGAAAACGAGCTGGTCAAGTTAGCTTCTTTTAAAATAATGGGGAAAAATTTCAAAAAGGAATTTGAATTGTATCATTATTTATCCAATTGATGTTAGAACTATCACGATTTTAAAAAAAAGGTGCGATTAAAAAAAATTGTACTGATTTTCTAAAATAAAATTCACCGTTACATTCAAAAACTAATATTATTATACAAATTAGATTTGCGTGTGAAAATTGCGTCGTTTGGTTATCAGAAGACGTTATTTTCTTTATGTGCGTAAAACGATATAATTTATTTTGATAACCAAACGACGTAATTTTCGCACACAAATTGTAGTCTTACAATAATATTAGTTTAGAAATGTAACGATAAATTTTATGTAAGAAAATCAGTCCAATTTTTTTCCATCGTACCATTTTTGGAAATCGTGGTAGTTCTGACCGCAATTTGGTAAGTTGTGGTAGTTCAGGACCCCTTTTAGATTTTGTCCCTAAAATAATTTGATTATGTTGGGCAGCCTTGAGTAAAAAAAATGTCTGATTGTCTACTAAATAATTTTCTAATATAATTAATATAAGGGTTATCGGACATAAAATGACGTTTTATATAAATTATAGAATAGATCTCTAAAATAATAATAATATTATTATTTTTTATTTTGATGTATTAGAATGTTTAAAACATAGTCCCTAAATAGTAAATACCCTCAAATTTTTAAATCATGAAAAACAAAACCTTAAATCTAACATGTGAAAACCCAGTTCCAAATGTCTAGAAATCTAAGCCCTAAAATCATAAAATTCTACAAATATGATAATTTTAAAATAATAAAATTCTAAAACACAAACATTTAACGTGGAATCTTAAAATCCCTAAAACTTAAAAGAAAAATAAAAGTAAAAAATATGTTTTTTATCCGTTCACTTCTTCAACTTATATGAAAGATCACCACATACCCATTTTCCTAATACAATATATTTTTTAATACACACTGTCAAATATAGAAGAGATTATACAATTAACAAAGTGTTGGTTCAACTATTTGAGATGTTATGTGACAATTTTCAGATCATGGCAGAAAATAAGTTGGGAGGAATTTTTTTTTTTTGAACTTATTTTTTTTTGAATTGAGGAACCGTACCATTTGGACCGGATTAAACCTTAGATTTTTTTTTAAGTTGAGTTGTCACATGCCCGGATTCGAACTCGAGACCCTCAGCCCCAAGTACCGGATGACTTAAGTCTAACATCATGACCAACTCAACTACCACTTGGGGGCATTGGGAGGAATTATTGGCTACACTTTGAGGAGTAACTTGAGAGTTACATTACCAATTTTCATCCTATCTTTTTGCGATTTATGGTTTCTTGGGGTGCTTTTTCTTTACCATATTCCGATTGGGAGTGGCTACAGCTTTGAGCTTTATCGGCATTTGCGCTAAAAACATTCATCTTCTCATGATATGGCTGCCGTGGGCGTCCTTGTGGGCCCCTAAAGATTTCATTAGATGCTCTAATCATTAGGTTAGCCTTATTACACTTCACCAACCTAGACAATTTCCCATGTTTCATCACTTTTGACTTGTACAGGTCTCAAGCATCAACCGAAGCTGTCCCAGGGTTGATACGGAACACACATACTTCCTCTTTCTTCTTTTACTATCATTTAATTAAATTTTTTTTATCTATTTTTATTTATTACTTAATAATTTTCAATGCGTCTGTAATATCAACAGTTATCTTAAAACGTTAAATAGTAATCATTTCTTTATCATGATCAATAAAAAAATCATTCATCATCAGTAATAATCTATCGATTTTACTTTTTGCATGATTTTAAAAAAAAAAACCAACTACCCACTTATTAAATTTGTTCAACCGCTAGCATTAACTTCATTTTAATTTATTTAAATTAATCTTAAATGACATGTATTAGATGACGAAGAGAGTACATTTGGAACAAAGGTATGGTGAGAGAGAAATTAGTCAATTTTTTTATTTTTGAATCTCTTACATGATCAAACTTCTACGTAACAGATCTCTAATAATTAGTATAAAATAACTCCATGTCGAGTCACATTGCACATAAGATGTAACAAATGAATAATATCTTAAAGTTGAGTGAAATTAATGACAAAACTTTCGGCTACATAAAATTTGAACAAGACGTAAAGCAAGACATCCGCCCCTTTTTGACGGATTAACACGGCTTGTTTCCTTTGACGGACAATGTCAGGTTAAGCGGATTATAAACACAGTAAACTATCACGTGATACTTTATAAGTAAAAAAATAGCGTCAATATATTATCAATATTGAATTTTTTAATTTTACGTGACTAATCAAAACACTGTTAACACAATCAACTCAAATATCTCACACACAGACTCAGCCTAACACAAATACATGTGGAGCACTTGCACCTCAAACCAACTAACGTCTCAAATTCAGTTGGTCTAGGTCTCCAATCTACTATGCTCTCTTCTAGATCCAGCTCTGATGGCCAACCGCCCTTGATCCATAGTAGGTCGAGACTCATAGCTTACATCAAATTTCATATTAAAAGTATATTAAGTTGTTGTAGGAGTTCAAACCTTATGACAATATTAATAAGAATGAATAAAATAATTTATTCTCCATTGATAGTGAATTTTGAAACTTACAAATCCTAAAAATTTTAAATTCTGAAAATACTAAAAAATGACAACCTTAAAACCTAAAAACTATTCAAAATGTGAAACTCTATGTTCTATGACTTTTCTAAGGGAAAAACTCAAAAGATGCCCCGAACTATCACTACTTACCCAATTACGATCAGAATTATCACTACTTATCCAATTGCGGTCAGAACTACCACAATTTTCAAAAAGCTTGCGATGAAAAAAAATTCGACTGATTTCGAATAATGCTTAAAAACAATTTGTTTGATTTCTTATATAAAATAGATTTTATTAAATTAAATTTGTTGAGGATTATGAATGATTGAGTATAAGAAGACGTCGTTTTGTTTATGTTTGCAAAATGATATTATTTATTTTGATAACCAAACGACATAATTTTCGCACACGAATCTATATCTTGTGATAATATTAGTTTAGGAGTGTAACGGTAAATTTTATTTTAAAAAATCAGTCTAGTTTTTTTTTTCTTCGCACACTTTTTGGAAATCGTGGTAATTCTGACGACAATTGGATAAATAGTGATAATTCAAAGTACCTTTGAGGTTTTTCCCTTTTTTTAATTTGCACGATTTTTTGAAAGATTGTGTTTTTTTTTGTATTATTTCAATTTATATTTGCAATTCAAATAGATGTTTTTTTTCATTCGTGCAATTATCATGAAACAGACTAATTAATTTTGTACGAGACCTACAAAATGTCAGGACCAGCCCGGCCCACACACCAATTCACTCAATTCTATTTCAGTTATCAACAGGGCGATGGTCTATTAGTTCGACCCGTTTAGTCATTCAAGCATCCAAACCGGGCACAAGGCATTGAACTGCTTCCTTAAATACACAGAAAAGAGAAGAAGGCTTTTACATTGTGAAATCTCGTCACTGGTCATCTGGAACAACACTCTTCTACCACTACAACAAATTGTATCAAGATTGTGTACATCATGATCTAGAAGAAAACCAACAAACAATGTAACCAAGACAGAAAACTTTCGGCTATGTAGAACCTGAACACGACGAAGTAGATCCACATACTCACAAGGCTTGCTTCGGACGAGCAAAGCCAGGCTGAGCGGCGTAAATTGATCGCACGGGGTCCAAAGAATAAGAGAAACCGGAAACAAGGATATGCAAGCTGCATCAGTACCAGAATAAGAAAGAAAAAAAAGAGAAAACGCAGCCCACACACATTTATCGTCGAGATATCACCATGACTTTCCGGGTCTTGGATTTTATCATCTCTAATGCAACAATACTATTTTTTCATGTCTAGTTAGAAAATATTCTTGGATCAATAAGCATTCTGACGCATTCAGTTTTCCTTGGCCGTATATATGAATTAGCATGTAAAGTGTCATCTAGTAATAAGACCGGAGGGAGGCTGTGGTTACCTGAAGAAGCATGGAAGGAGCTGCTGGATTATCACAGGCGACGTGGCTTCTGGTTTTTCTGCCGTTGATTGTCGTGACCGAGGGGCTGTTTGCAGTTGTTATGTCCCAGAAAGTTCGTTTCTTTGCTGTAGGAGCTGGAGACAGGAACCTATGACTCGCGCTTTTCAGCTCGCTTCCTGGTGGCTCTCTGGGCCTCAAGCTAGTTCTCGTTATGACCCTTTTGGCCTTTTCCCTCGCCTTCCCAGTTTCAGCCGGCCTCATAGATTTCCTGGAAAGTTCCCGGATGAAATCATCCTTGTGCTTTACTTGCATCGCGTGGTCTTTTTTCATTTTCTCTATTTCCGCCTCTAGCTCCTTCACCGTCTTTTTGAGCTGCCTGACTGTTGATTCGTCCGCTGCGTTCCTTTTCTTGGACTCGGGCGTGAAGCAGCTCCTGGGCAGTAACGACGCTTTAGGCCTGCATTTGTCTGCTGGTTGCGCAGAGTGCGGCAGAGGTGACGCATAAGGGGTGGCTGAAGAAGGTGCTGGCGACGAATTCGCAGCCAGTGATTGGGCCTCAAGTGTCATGAGCTTCTGCTGCTGTTTCGCCAGTTGAGCTCGCAGCTCGCGATTCTCTTTCTGCAGCTCCAGCAGTAGCTTCGCCTGATCCGTTTCAGACTCAGGCACTTGAAACAGTTCCTCGTTTGCATCACAGGCCTACGACAGAAAAAAGAAAGATGTTTTTTTCGAAAACTCAAGGACAGGCCGCTTCAGGAATGAAGTCATTCGTTCAATGCGACAGAATACCTTGGTTCGAATCTCTTTGGCGCGGTCAGCCCAGTGAAGTGTGTTTTGAGTTTCGCCGAATGAAAGGTTGCTGGGGCTGATATTAGCAATCATGACAGTGTTACAAGCTCCTCCCAGGGAGTCCTTGAGGAGCTGCGTCAGCTTGGAGTTTCTGTACGGAATATGCTTCTTTCCCTCGACGAGGGCGTTTATACAGCTGCTTAGCGCAAGGAGGGAACGGTTAATATTGGCACCCTCCAGCGATCTCAATGTCCTTAGATCCGTCGCCAGCGCCCGCTCTGATCCAGCAAGATCTATCAAGGACAGCTTTCCAACTCTACTTACAATATTGTTCGACTCATCCCTGACACGATACTCAACCAAAACCTGAACAAGTTTCACAGGAAGGAGATGAGCTATCGAGCTAAATGTAAATTTAATTGTTCGAACAACTTTTCTATTTTTTTTGATTTTGCATCATAACCTGTAGAATAGCATGCGATCTGGAAGAAGTTTCGTTGGCGCGAGTTGGTTCAGTGGTTCGGTTTCTGTTTCCTTGCTGTAGCAATGACATCACCTGTGCGAGCAACAGCACCCAACCAGTACGATTGTCAAAAAAACACGGTACAAATCCGACTTACTTCCGAAGGTGAAAGCTAGAGGGCCACTATGAGCACTTACCTCATCTGTCGAGTAAGCTCTATATTGAGTAAGACCCGATGCGGTAATCCCCTGGGAGTATCATTAGACACGCAGTTAGCCACGTGAATCAGCAGATTGTACAGAAATAATGACAAGTAGAATCGGGTAGGCGGCATCCATCAGACAACTAGAAATTTGTCCTCTTTACTGGTTTCGAAACATGAAAGACAGCTGTGTAGCTTATTTCGGCCAAGCCAGATATGGATGATAATCAATGAACGACAGCGGCTAACTTCAGAGTACCTTCATATAGATTTTTATCACTCTAAGTTACAGCGCAATAACTGTAAGAAGGATTCGAGAAAAAGGCCATTTTCCTGTTACCTGCTTATCTTCTCTAAGCACGAGAGGTCTGCCCGGGGCGAGCAAGTCTCTGACAGTTTCATTATAGACCTCAAGATAGGAGAGTTGAACCACATGGTTGCCGTCATAACTCCTCTGCCGAATTTTCGAGAAAAGATCCTTGATGGCTAGAACCATCACACCCGGGTTGTCCATCGTGCCCAGCATCGTGTAAGTCTTTCCGGCCCCAGTGGCACCATAGCAAAAGACGGAGC
Organism: Kalanchoe fedtschenkoi; assembly: GCA_002312845.1. NCBI lineage: Eukaryota > Viridiplantae > Streptophyta > Magnoliopsida > Saxifragales > Crassulaceae > Kalanchoe > Kalanchoe fedtschenkoi. The sequence continues at coordinate 13,520 of NQLW01000255.1, read as the reverse complement.
CATTCCTACCTTGCAGAACCGCTTCTACTAGATCCGCCGTTCTGAAAATTCAACAACCAATAAACACAAAACCATTCAGATAGGGCTTTTGGATAACAAGTTTAAGGTTACATATCAATGATGACAAAAAGAGCCCCTCGAACATTTTAAATACTTAAATCAGTATCTTGTCCAAGAGGGGTTAACATTGAAAGCTATGAGATCAAACTGAAGATTTCTATGTAGCTTAATGGAACCGAAGCTTGAAAAATCCACGGAGCTATATATACGGCCAATGCAGTTGTTTAGAGTTAAAATTCAGATGGTAAAACTTATGCTGAACGAACAAAATCAAATAAGTTATGGAAGTTTGGGCTAATACTCACGTGGTGGAGTAGACATCGTGCTGGCTGGTTGAGTCGGGGAAAGATGAATCAAAGGCGAAATGCCTTCCTTTAAGCCTCTTCAGCCTGAGATAATCATTTTCAGCGGCGAACTCAGTCAGATACACATCCCTCCTATTCACGATCCTAACACAACATCTTGATCCAGCTTCTTTCTCCTTCTTGGCCATTGGCCTGAGCCTCACAAACACCTGAATCCTACTCCCACTACCTCCACCATGATCGCCCAAAACGCCTTTCTCCTTTAAAGTCTCCAACTCCTGCAAATTCCTAAACCCTCCAAACCCTCTCGGCTCGGATTGGGGAGCATTGAAGCCAGCTCCCATGGACAGCTTCCTCGCCACGTTCCCAGCCTCCACCTCCTTCCTCGGACACGAAAACCCTAGAATCTTGTCGACATTACTGGGCCTCGCGTCTGCTGCGAAGTTCTCTTTGGTGTCCTCGTTTGGGGGAAGTATGTAAGTTCTTGTGACGGTGGAATTGGTTTGAGCCTTTTCTTTCCCGTTCGCGTCTTCCTCGGATCTCAGAGTCTGACTCGTTCGAGCCAGCGAAGCTCTCTTGTGCTGCTCGTACAAGAGGTTCAAAGCTTTCATCTTTTCCTTCAATCCATGATGTGGGCTTCGCAAATGCGTCTCTTCTTGGACGAATCTTGCTCTGATTTTGCGACTAGGGTTTTGAATATCAGTCTGGCACTGGGCGCTGCTGCTGCTAGTGAGCTGCGACCTCGTTGAAACCGGCATTGTACTCCGTACCCTAATCTCTCCCGACCGCTTAACCAATCATGACCCAGTTGACAACTCACTCCCAGGAATCAGAAAGTCCACGACTTTCGAGAAGAATTTCAAGAAAATCGCGAGAAAATCAGAGCAGGAAGATCAACAGTGAGCGTGGAGAGAGATGCGAGTTTAACAAACAGTTGAAGCTTGAGATAAAAATGAAGGAGAGAGAAAACAACTTCGCAAAGAGACTGATTTTAGGAATTAAACTTGAGACAATCTGAACCGTTTATCTGACGATCAAATCGACGGCTGTAAATCAAGTTCGGAGATGCAGCATTCAAAACTTATTGTTCCGAGCAAGACGTATTTCACCTGTGCCAGAGACTTGTCCAGGGATGTGAGACTGGAATTGATAACACTTGAACTGGAAGAATGATAAGGTAATTTGAATATTTTGAAAACTTACTAGATTGATGTAACGGTCATAATCATGTCAGAGCCAACCAACGGTCAGTTTTATTTATTTATCAGGAAGTGGGTCAGAAACATTGAAGTCAATATTCCAAGTGTGGGGGAAAATCTTAAGCTTTTTAATTATTACAG
>NQLW01000255.1:0-11482 GCA_002312845.1 Kalanchoe fedtschenkoi | reverse complement strand
AAGAGCGATTTAGATTTAATGTGCCCAAATATTACCAAATAAAATGAAGGAAAAAATTTCAAAAGAGATTGAACTATCACATTCTATCCAACTGCGGTTTAAACTACTATGTTTTTCAAATAAGGTGTATAGACCGTCAATTTTGACGTTCAGTCTGACTCCGTTAACGAACTTCTGCCGTCGTTAACTCCCCATCCGATACCGTTAAAAATAAAATAATTAACAATTTAATTATAAATTAAACAAAAAAATTGCTGCAATTTCACGACATCGTCCCAAACTCGCTTTCGTCTTCTCGTCTCCCTCACGGTCTCAATCTCATCAATCATCACCCTTATCTCCTCCACCCCATCGTCGCCCAAAGTCTCAGTGACAGATCTGGCGGCTGTCTGAACCGGTGAAGGAGCTGGCACGTCCCACAATTGACTTCAGTCAAGAGCCTATGACGATTCAATGGGCATAATATCCATACGATGTGTCTTAATCGTCCGCCTGGTGGTGTCACAGTGGTCTAATTAGAGTGAATCCCAGAGCTCATCAAGCTCCACATTTCCTTCTAATATCACAACCTCAACATCCTTATAGTCTTTCTAAGCTGGGTTGTTCTTGAAGATTAGTTGGATCCACACTTAAAATCAATTGATAATGGGTGGGGAACCCAACTATATATTAGGTGGGATAACATCACTATGCTCAACACCTTCCTCACTTGCGAGGACCTTTGTTAATCTCGACTAGTGAGATCTCGTGCGGATCTAGTTAACCGTTACGGGCATATTTTAAGAATGCGGCTAAAATCCGCTCTGATATCATATAGATTAGTCGGATCGACACTCAAAATCAATTGACAATGAGTGGGGAGCCCAACTATACATTAGGATCAGTTTAGAGCTTCCAATGAGCGATGTGAGATAATATCACTATGCTCAATCGTTCCTGAACCCAATCGACATAACAACAGTCAGGCTGATCGCTCCGCTCGGCTCAACGGGACGGTGACCCAATTGATGAGGGTGTCTGATATTTTACTGGCTCGGTGATTCGATTAGAGGAATCCTCTCAAGAGTTTTCATCTCTGAAATTTTACCGACTAAAAATGATTACGATTTATCAAGGTTGAAATCCTTGCTATGCCCGACTCGAGCTTTCAGGGAGCCGTCTACTGAGGGTCTGGAAAGGTGTTGTTCTCCCTTTGCCCATTCCATCTATCAATCCACTCGCCGGGATAAATTGTTGATTTATAATTAAATTGTTGATTATTTCACTTTTTAATAGTTTTGGATGAGGAGTTAACGACGGGAGTATTCCGTTAATGGAGTCAGATAAACCGTCAAAACTACCGATATATGCACCTTATTTAGAAAGCACGATAATTCGGACCGTAATTGAGTAGATGGTGATAGTCCTAAACCATTTTTCTCTAAAATGAATACTTAATCACAAACTCAGATAAGTTGATTATTAAAAATTTCTAGATATTCAACTATTAAATTATCAACCAATAACTTTTAATTAGTATTGGCAGTGCGATTTCGATTTAAAAGAGCTAATTTAATAAAAATTAGTTAATTAAAAAATAGAATTCAATCTTGGAAGGTGTGTTATTTCTTGTTCATTTAGAGACTCAATTGTAATTTTCAATTCAATCTCCTAAATTAAAATAAAATCGAGTTTATTTCAGTTTTTTTTTTTTAAAAAAAAAAGCTTCCAGCAAATACATAACAATACATTCAAAATTTATAACTTGTCTCTATTTAAATTCAAAGTATTTCTTCAGATTCAATTTTAAATCAAATACATGGAATTCAAATCAACTACAAATGATAGGAAATCAACCAAACCTAATAATAGATATCCAACACCTTCGTTGAGAAACTTAACGCCGCTGTGAAATTAAACTAGGGGTGTAACGATTCGGTTCGGTTTGATTTTTAATAAAAAATCAAATCAAACAATTAGTAATTAGTTTGAGAAATTTGAAACTGAACCGAACCATTAGTTTTAAAAAACCAAATCGAATCAAACCATCTGGTTCGATTCAGTTTGGTTAATTTTTTTGATGAACTTTACTGACTAATTTAACTACTAAATAGAAATTTTTTCATATAAAATCCTAACTTTATTCGGTTTGAATCGGTTCAGTTTCAAAAAATAAAAAACCAATTCAAACCATCATCATTGGTTTTTCAAAATTTGAAACCGTAACCGAACCACTAACATTTCAAACCGAACCGAACCTATATGTTTATTTTGATTTGATTTGATTCATCAATTTATCAATTTTTATTCACACTCCTAAATCAAACGATAATATGTGGACGGCCATTCATGGAGGGTTCGAGTCCAATGAAGTCAAAGATTTTCCTCAAACAAACTCTTAAATGGAAAGAAACTGCGGAACCAAAGGTGATTTTAAGCTTTAACAAGTGACAAAATCAAGCTAAAAATGGAACTTGCAGGATAAAATTGACAACAAAAACATACGCAAATGATGCAAATAGACGCGCGTGCTGACTGTTGTGTCACATGATCGAGCAAAAATGAGGATTGTCTTCGCTGAACAAGACGGTGGCAGGCTGGTTGAGGCCAGCCAGATGATCGAGCTGATGGTACCGGCCGTGGCTGTGCCCGTCGTATCCGTGCTTGTGGTAGTTGTACGAGGATACATGGTGGGAAGTGGGAGATGTGGCGAGGTTTTGGTAATAGCTCTCGTCGTAGTATTCGCTAGCGAAATTGTCGTACTCCGGATTGTATGGAAACGGCCAGAGCTCGGCTCTCCGGCCCGTCCTCCTCACCTTCTTGAGAACCTTGAGCTGGTCCGAGAAGGTGCCGGTCACGGTCACCTTCTGCGTCTCCATGTCTATTTCCACCATCTCCACTCCTAAACAAGTTAAACAAAATGTAATTTTATATTCTAAATTTAATCTAAATTTTTAATTTTGAATATCCAAATCCAATTCAATTTTTAATCTTTATAACTCAAATCCAATTTACAACACCTCAATAAACTCAAATTTAGCCCATAATATACCAAAATAAATAAAAATATATATTAAAAATCAGGAAAAAAATTAACAACCACAACATTAAACTCAAAATTCAAATCTCAATATTTAACTCAGTGAAAAAATAACTTAACTTATTTAAATTTTTACCATATACTGTTGAAATCCCAGAATTAGGACATGTGAACCTCGAATTTACATATAATTACAAATTTATTCTTGTACCCTGAATTAAAATTCCCTAAATAGAGATGGAACAAGAGCTTACCATCTAATTTTTGAAGAGCTTTCCTGATCCTGTGTTCACATCCGGAGCAGTCCATGCTCACTTTCATCTCCACAATCTGCAGATGAAACACATGCATCTCCCTTAGATTAATGTTGACAAGTACAATTTGATCATCAAATTGAATTGAAGCGCGATAATGGTTAGAAATAGTTTGAGTGTTGTCTAACAACTCTCAGATTTTAAGTTCAAATCCTGATAATATCGTATGAAACTGTTGCAAAATTGAGATACATTACCGGCATGTTAGACCAAAATGCAGCGCACGGCCAACGTCTGCGGAGGTCTTAGAAGTTTTTTCCGCTGAGAATTGAAACCTGAGTCGAAATGAGTTGGTGGAGCGGAACTGACAGGAGAGCTACTGATGCTGTTGTTTGTGTCGGAAGTCCCGTCGCTCGGCTTGCTTATAAAGCGAGGAGCGGATGGAGTGTGAGACCCGGATCCGAAGCAAACGTGCTTAAAAAAGGCAGAAGAAAATCATGGAAAATCCGACCCACCCTACTCATCATGCCTACCATTTTTATATCATCTCCATTGCATGAGTGCCCACCAAAAGTCGGATTTGAAAAATGCGATAAGTGTGAATCCACCAGAAATATTATTATTGAAGGCGATGATAATGCACGAGGACTGTTCGGACGCGCTTGGGTTGTCCGTATTGCCGTTTGAAGGAGTGAAGTTTTGTGTTTTTTTTTTTAACAAAAAGGAAATGAGATATGCGATGACATCTCATATTCGTTAGGTAAGAGATCAGGTCAAATTACATAATTTTACTATTTTTTTTGTTTTAGAGGTTTTGGGCGTGTTTTTTTTAAAAAAAAAGGCGGAAATGAGATATGAGGTGACATCTCATATTTGTTAAATAAGAGATCCGGACAAATTTCATAATTTTACTATTGTTTTTTTCATTTAGAGATTTTAGGGTTTAGATTTTTTGTTTTTTTAGATTTTGTTGTATAACATCTTAAAATTTTAAAATGAAAATAAAATAAAATAATGCTATTTTGTCTGATCTTTTACTTAATTTATATAAAGTGTCACAGACAACCCAAAAAAAAATTGAGATAAATGTGGCACAGGATTAGTGAATGATTATGTTGGGCGGTGATGCGATGGGCTTAATTATGGGGATTTTGGAATCCATTGAAATCTGTCATGATAATGTTTTGATGTTGGTTTTATTATAAGAACACTCACATTTATTCAAAGATAATTTGTTTTAAGTGTTCATATGTCTTGGAAGAGGCATCGATCAGTTTGACTTGATAGTTACAGGGAGTGTTAGTAATTTGTATGTTTGTTAACTTACAAGTATAGTTATCAGAACCGGACCGGAAGCTGAATCGGTCAAGATTCCAGTTTCTGGTTTTCCGGTCAACCAGCCGTCCAAACGGATTTGACTATCGGTTCAATTATATGTAATTATTATGACATATAAGAGTTAATAGGTTAATTATTTAAATTTTGACAAGATAATTGAATAACACCTAAATAAAATATCTTCAATATTATATCTCCTCGCTATGATTCTCCATCTTATGTCCGATCAGATATAAGGGTGTACACCGGTCCGGAATCGGATCAAATCGGAACCGGTTTGAACCGGAATTGGAATCGATAGTTCTCAAGGACCAAAGACCGGATAGGTTTCCAAGTCGGTATGCACCGGACCGGACTGGAAATACTCGATTTGGACCGGATCGGACGAGTTTGGACTGAATTCACAAAAATAATTAATTTTATTAGAATATTAATAATTTTTTTTCTATTTACATATTATATAAAATATATTTAATTATTGTATTAAAAATATTATATTTTATTAAAAAATTATAAAACCGGTCCATTCGGTTCGGACTGAAATTTTCTAAATTTGGATCAAACCAGATCGGAAACCGAAATCGACAAAATCAGTGGATAGAAGATCGGACCGAAATTCAGTCCTTTCCGATCCAGTTCCGGATCATTTCCGGTTTAGACCGTATTTTATGCACCTTTACTCGTATATATCTAAAATAATAGTCCGTTACGTGAAAACTCTTTTTGTTTGCTATTTAGTATTTACCATAGAAAATTAGCGGGCTGTATTTGACACTGGGCCGGCCCAAATGTGATCACTGCACGACCCGATCTCTCCTAGCAGACGATTGTCCGCACACCGAAATTCGGACGACGCGGTAGGGCTCGGAATTCAGTCTGTCCCGGAATTGTGAGCCCGCGGTCGACGCCATGGACTCCGACGAGGAGGATTTCGTGTTCTTAGGGACGCCGATCGAGCGTGAGGATGAGCTTGCAAGCCGTAAGAAGAAGGCTTATCAGGCACTCCACAACGGGATCTCATCATGTATGAGAGTGTATCATCATCTAGGGTTCCGGTAACGTTGAGTTGGTAGTTGGCTTGGTACGTTTTCAGGGCGTGCTCCAGAAGATCATCAAAATCATCACTGGTGTTAGGATCAGATGGGTAGTGCAGGTAACCGAAATGTTCAAGGTACTTCTTAAGGTTGCCAAGGCCCTTTACTCGGTCTCCTTTGTGCCAACCTTTCAAGGGTCCGAGGAAATCGAAGGGTGAGCGTGTTTCAGGCGGCTGATGGAAGTCATCGATTTTCGTTGCTTGAGCTACGAATGACAATAAGATCATGAAAAGGGCAGCTGCGCAACAAGTGTGCATGAGAACTTTTGATGCCATTGTACTGTGTTGATGAATCAAATGTCAAATAAGAGGCAAGGCTGTTTTTGTTGTGGTTAGCAAGTACAATGGTACCGTGTATAAATAGGCCCGAGCTCCCTTCAAATTTGTTGACATTAAAATTTTATTGCAATAAAATAGTGTCCATCTTCCATAACACCCATCTTAAGAAGACTTTTACTTGGTCCTGCAAACATATAAATAGTACCATAATTTCTTAATAATTTGTTATACAAGCAGTACGAACCCGTACCCTAGTTGTTAGTTTCGAAAATTAAAACAGCAGAATGATGAACATAACCCTAATTGAGGCTGAATCTGCAAATGTTGTGCTATATATAATATGCCCCGGATGATTTGAAGCCACCTATTAATTGATCATTCAAGATATATCAAAGTATATTACCTCGTCCACCACCCTCTTGGTTTGCAGACACTTCCTCTTTACCCTACTTGTTGTATAAAATGCAGAATGAATGATAAATAGAATTAAGTTGGGAGGAGCGTGAGATGGGACGCGAAGGAGCAAATTGCGGTTTGAAATTGGGTTCGGTTCATAGCTAATCGTGGTTCGTTTCAAATCGGGTTTATTGGATTTAATATCAAACTGTTTAAAACAACGGTCTCCCTTCATCCACACCCAGTTGAAACTGGATCTTGTGCACTTGTGTGCTATCTGTACTGCACCGTCAGCGGACTATTCAAATTTAACCCAGTTACAATTTGAAATAGTGATTGGGCTTAAGTCAACAACCGTTTCAAACGACGGTTTCCTAAAAGTAGGTCATTTCGGAAACAAAAAATTTATGGAGGCCCCATTTGGGAAACTTTGATACGAAAAAGGGCAAAAAATCTCAATATTTACCATTTATCTTATTTCGAAATTTAGATTAGAAGTAGATTCTCAGGACATTTCTAATCCAGCTTTATAGAGAGGTTTATGTCAGAACATAAATCTAATCTGACAGGTTTATGTTGATGGAAAGAATGATTCAAGATTGTCTCACATAATGTGGTATCATACAGACAATGTGCTTCATCGACGACGTTTGTAGATTTAAAACGTCATATAAAACCTAGACATTATACGAAGTTTTATGGTTAAAAGCGTTGTATAATGTTATCATATGCATTTTATGCGACGCTTTTTAATTATAAACATTGTATATTAATAGGATTTTTTTAATTAAATTGGGTCAGACTTTTACCACGCTTTGAAATTAAAAGCTCCATATATGCTTATCATTAAATATTAAAATATTAATTATAGTCGTTATATATAAATGATTTAGGAATGGAAAATTAATATAATATAAAAAATATAAAAAAATTATTATATGACAAGTGAGTCCATGTACAGAGTTGTATGAAAATTTATGCAATGTGAAAGAAACATTTATAAAAATATTATGCAAAAGATGAATTAGTATGACACAAGATATATGTGTGGCATGACACATATCTATTTTTCAGCTTACGAGATGAAAATAACCTTAAAATTTTGCTGGTTAATTGGTTGTTTGTTATTTTCGAGAATATGTTTGCTAGACCTTGATAGCTTTTCACGAACAAAAGGGGGCAATTTCCACTTTTAGTGGAGTCCTATAACTGTCATATTGTATGTCTTTCACAACTTTATAATTACTCTGTTTATGATTCATTCTTTGCTCAATAAAAATAAAAATAGTTATGATTGTTCAAGCTAAAATTTAAATTAATAAAAAGTACCAAAACAAATATTTTATTTATTCTAAATTTACAGGATTAATATTCCAATCTATAATTTTAATATAAAAAATAATATAGTCTCTATGTAATTTTTAAATTACACTAGTTAAATGATTCTCTCTATAAAACACAAATTATAGTTTGATCTCTCAAAAGTTATCGGTGATCTGTCAAAACTACTGAGTCTAGATGATGAGCTAATTATTCCCTAAAGCATATCAATGATTATACATGTTATTTTTTTCATTGCTGCTAATTATGTTCCTGTATTATACATGTTTGTACTCATATTTTCAAAAATGAAATTATATTTCTGCCTTTTGCTCGCTTTGAGGATGGAGAAGTTCATTAAGCTGTGAGTTCTATCTCATTTAATTATTTTCTCAATATATTCACATGGCGCTCATAGCATTCTGCATATGCATATTTTTTTTTTTTTTTTAAGGGGATCGATAGTGGTTCCCCACTTCCCCCCTTGGTGGTCAGGGGCCGCACACCCCCTCCACTTTGATAGTGTTACGCCCATACTCACTGCGGGCCAGCTCACGCGCACCTCCAGCGTATCTAAGCGTAAATGCGGTACCAACAGGGTTTGAACCCAGGACCTTGGGGTTGTTAGACAACACCCAAGACCACTAGGCCAACACCTTGTTGGTCTGCATATGCATATTCAAAATCATTATTATATCTCACAATGTATTTGTTCTAAGTGTTTTTAAATATTTACATTTAATTAAAAATTCAAACAAAATGCCTCAACACCGAAGACAACCACCGAAATACAACCAGTGCAAATTCTATGTAATCGGTTAATGATGGATATTGTAGCTAGATTGATCAAGCAAGCGCAGCTCTCGAGGTGACGACTTTTATAAGGTACGCAAGATTTCAAGGGAGACTACTGAGAAACTTGTCAATTATCATATCCATATTTGTTAAACTTATATTATCTTTTGCTTGTAAATATAGATTGTTAATTAGATTGTCAACCCGGCCTATACGATTTAGTCGTTATAATGTAATGCACGTAATAAAAGGATGTTTGCTAGATGTAGCATTGATAATCAGTGGCGGAGCCAAAAATTTTATATTAGCAGGGTTATAAAATTTACTAATGAAAGTTATCTTCCAATAAATCAAAAAATTAGTCGAACATTATAATAAGCATACATTAATTGAAAGTTTGTATCAAACTCAAGTTGTCTGGGTAGGGATAAATTTTTGAGAGGCAAGAATTTGAAGCAAACTTAAAAAACAAGTAGAACATGGATATCAAACTCATAAGCTCCAAACGACATAAGCTCCAAACGAGAAGGATTTTGAAGTAAGTCTGGTTGCCAAAGACTACCATCGATACACTCTCTAAACTTGTTAAAAATAAATTATTAATTAAATGAACTAAACTATAGTATAGAAAAACTATGCCAAATTTCGTTCATGCTCAATCTTGAACGATGTCTCAAAGAACACCTTTGGGTTAGCTACCACGCTGTGGATTATTTCGAAATGCCCGAATGAATGAATCTAGTTGATGGTGCCTTTCAAAGACGAAGTCCGTTCATTCTCTTTTGAAACATTCGCTATTGCTTACAGCAGCAGGTTGGACATAACATATTATATCAACATTAATTATCAGATCTCACTCTTAATATTTACCAAACATGGAGTTATTACATTACCATTTAATTAATGTCATCGTGTCCATAGGGAAAATCCTGAAAGTGGCTTCAAATTGTTGCTTTTTATCAGTTAGGTCAGAACTAACTAAATGTCAAAAGAGTGCAAGAAAATAAAGTTGGACTAAATATTTTAAAATAAAATTTATTTATTAACTAATAGTAATGTACGATTTATATTCATTCGCTAAAACTACGTTGTTAATTTTGATAGTTCAAACTGTAAGTAGAGAAATAACATCTTCCCTAATATATATGACTGATTTTCAATTATGCAGTTCATTAATTCTTCCAATCATGCTCTACTTGATTGCAACAAAGCCAAGTCACTCAGAACAGATCTGGGCATGACAAAGTGTAGGCAAAGGGGTGGTTGAGACGGAGCCAGTAGTTATGCCGGCGGCTATGGAAAGCTTTAATGGAACAAAAGAAATTTTAGAAAAGAAGGAGAAGCGCGTGAGGTTTGGGCACTTATATTGAAATGACGTCGTTTCCTAGCTCGCAGCAAATTGCTGCGAAGCATGGGATCCGAGTCCGCAGCCCTGGATGATGAACTGATGATGTGAATTCCACAGAGTAATGGATGATGCGTTCTCCACGGTCCAAGCGAGCTTTCCTTCTTCCATAAAATGATGTGCACCTCTCAATATTCTTGGCGTGGTCTGTCCTGTATCTGAGACTGCCAGCCTAGTTGTTGAGACAGACAATTGGGGTAGTGTCACACGACGATTGCAAAACATATTATGGGAACCTCAGATGTCCGGATGTTCCTCCCCTGAAGACAGAATAGGTTCAGATATTGCAGCCGATCATCTGTACATGGGAACCAACATAGCTTAGTATGACTTAGGCAATCTAGCTGATCTCGATATAAGCTTAGCACTTGTCAAGATGTCTGCCTGTATGTGCATGTACCTTCTCATCGGTTGTGTTATTAACACGGTGTGTATTATTAGATTGATCATTAAACAATTATAGCTAACCAGCATATCCAATTCATGAATTAACGTACTTGTATGTGATGGATGAAAGGGTCATCGGATCACCTCCGCCTTCCTCTAGCTCAACCCCAGTTGATGTAGGAATAATAGTCTCAGTCAGAGCAGCCTAACGACATCCTCTCATGCTCATAACTGCAGTAGTAGCACTACACCCTAGAATTGCTTGTGTCATCCAACACAAGTAGAGCACATCTATCTATATAGGCAGGCTAACACCACCATTCATAAACTGTATAAGTGCGCTCCACTCATATTCCGAAACAGGTGTAGATAAAGACTCACGTCATCACCAGACGTGTCAGTCAGTAGTGATGATGCTAGAATGCACAATACCGCTCAAGTATAACATCGTCGGCCTTGTGTTGCCATGTGTCTAGCAAATAAAGTCATGTGCATAGCACGTGGAGATCGTTCTCTGTTTGGATCCATCCTAAGCAGCTGAATATAATGGTCAGTGTAGTCATATCATGCTCATTCTCCTTAATCGCATGTCCATCACTGGACAATCTCGTGAGTAAGTTGATGTATTGAAGCATATAGTCATCTCCCTCACCCCTCACCCATCAAAAATGAAATGTGTGTCTCTCTACACCAGTGCTCGATTAAGTTAATGACACGCCTCCAATATGTAATCAATCTTCCCCCCACCCCCTCTTCCAAATGATGGTGGAACGATGAGCCTCATGCTCTTTGAAAAATGTAGTATTTATAGTTCCTAGATGATCCATCATACACAAGTCTTCTAAGTCAGCCTGATGTGCCTTCCCATGGTGTCCAGGATGGGAAGACTCTGGTTGATAATCACGACCTCGCTCACAATAACTCTGATCTTCACGACCTCGCTCACCATGACCTCGATCTCTACAATGTCGCTCTCCACGACCCCGATCTCCACAACCCATACCAAATGCACTAATATCGTGAGTCCTACCCATATCTGATAATTGAACATAAAAAGATGAAAGATGTTCATCACATTACATTATAATAATACAATGATGAAAACTAGAGAAGCTCTTATATAGCTCTACACATTACATAAAGAACTAAGCTCTATACATTACCTAAAGAACATTAGAGAAGTTACAATAGTACCA